>WEIU01013544.1:3615-16472 GCA_013389925.1 Aegithalos caudatus
AACCTCACAGATCAGCAGAAGTGTCCCTCCTTCCTAAGCAAGTAGGCAAAATTGGCCATTGATATTTTAAACTCCACCGATACTCAGATTGGTGTTACTAGAGAGCTGTATCTTATGGGACTGGTGCATTTATTTTCCTTTGAGGAAGCTATGAAATTCTAGGTGCAATACTCTGTATGGACAAAACTGGAAGCTTAAGCTGTAATTTTAATGTATTTCTAGAAATTAAAGAAAATTAAGTTATACTAACTCATAGGTAAAATTAAAACACATTTTTAGCTCATCCTGTGCAAGTAAACATGCTTTTCACGTATGGGGTGACAGAAAAGTTCCCAATCTCATCAGTGGCTGTCTAAGAAAACTTTCAGCCATAAGTGTGTTTCAGAAATACATATTTCTGTGTTGTCCAGATCCTCAAACCTGGGCAGGTCATAGACTCCCTTGATGCATTGTGATCCCTGATTTTTAACAACATTTTTGTCACACTGGCAATAAGCGTGGGTAAGAGCTGCCAGACAGGGCAGAACTGCAGGAGATATGCAGCAGGGTCTAAAAGTCACCTTTACAGTCCTCTTAAATCAACTCCAGTGAATGTTCGCTGGCTGTGGCTGGAGACTCAGTGCCAATGCAATTTTGCATGGAAAATTGGAAGAGATGGAAAACTCTGCAAAGCAGCTCTTACTGAAAAATCTTTTCTAGGTATATTTATACAATTCTGTGTCAGAATCCTTTATGTCTATTAGTGATTGTAATTTATCAATAATCTTCCTTATAGAGATTGTCTCCAGGTACTTTCTGTGAATTCCAGTGGTGTTGATTTTTTAGCACCAACTTCAGGCAGTGATAAGATATCCAATATGCTAAAAATGAAAAATAATATTTTGGCTAAAATAAATGTGTGTATGTTTTACAAGGTAGCTTTTTTCAAAAATGCATTACAGTAACATAATAATTTTCAAAGACTTCTTTCCTTTTACCCATTTAAACACCCATTATGATGTAACAATGAAGTATTCACATCACATGGTGAATAAATGGCAGGAGGATTTAAATCCCTTTCTAGGGAAAAAAAAAAAAAAAAAAAAAAAAAAAAAAAAAAAAAAAAAGAAAGGATTTTTAAATTTTTTGAAAAAAAAAAAAAAAAGAAGGAATTTTTTAATAATTGGGAGAAAAAAAAAAAAAAGGCAGCTAGTGTGATAACACTGCAGTGAATCACACCTTTAAATTATTGTCACAAGATACACCCATCCAAGATGAGAAGTATACTTTCATTCTAATATATTTTTTTTCTGTGAAAGCTCCTGCTGGATGAGATGCTACTTTTCGCTGTTAGCTCTGATAGTTTAATCTTTTTTTGATACTTAATTGCTTTGAGATCCAAAGATACACATGGAGTTCTACAATTTATATATGATAAAATTTTAATGCTATACATTGACACACAGACTAAATAAAAATTTGAACTGTATCTCTAATGAGGGGCAAAACCAAAGTGATCATTAACAACAAAACCAAAAATTCTCAGAGTTTCTGAGAGTCAGAAATCTGGTAGTACCAGCAATGTTAGATGTCTCATTCTTAAGGAGATTTATGTCAGCAGTGGGAGGCATAAAATACAGAAACTGTTCAACAGGACTCATTTCCCTGACATTCTCTAGGAGCTCTCATCTGAAGATGTTGTTTATAAGAAGGGAATATTCATTATTTTCATTTAACTGCAGTAAATGTATGTGTTCCAGCACACCTACAGTCCCCAAAGAAATTTTTACAATCATATCTAATTTGGCCAGCCACACAATCTCAGCAAACGAGGTTAGTAAGGAATTATAAATATGCTGATGAGTTTCAAGTGAATCTCGACTTGGCAATCATCACAAAAACTATTAGTATTCAAAAATTATATGATGTCAAATTAAGGTCCTTTCTCCTTCTCTTTCACCCTTGTCCAGTGTATAAGATCTTCGGCATTAGGGATTCTAAACCCTATGTGCAGATCAACATTCTTCTGGTAATAAAAACAAGCATTTTGAATAACATTTAGGATCCAATTGAATGTTTGTTTTCTATTGGAATTGCTTTAGCAGTTAGGATTCTCTCTGTAAACTCATTCTCTGGCAAGGGCAAGAATTCATCTCATATTAAACAGTAAAACATATAAATCCAAACTACTTATTTAAATCTTCTAGGCTTGTGTCTACACTCTTAAGATTTTCAATCAACATTCAGGATTTTATTATGTTTCTGTCCTTCAAACAGGACATTTAAGATGCTGTCAGTCTACAGCAACTTCTTGCTGAGGGTGTTTACTTCTACTGTGACCATAATTGACAGTAAAGTAATTGAAGATATTTAGACAGGCAGAGGACACTAGTTCTAATCCACCCAGAAAAGTAACATTTGTGAATGCAAGGAAAGTTCCAAACTCTCTTTTTATATAAAGCAGTTACATTACTAGCAAGGACATGCTTTCTGTAAGTTAAAAGAAATTATTTAAAAACATGAAAAATACTTTGCTTCATAGTATATTGCCATTGCTATTGTTCCATTATTTACCCTCTAAATAGTTATAAATAGAATTTGTGGTAGATTCTTCTGCCAGGAAAGGCCAGGTTGTGTTAGGCACTGAACAAGCATTCTCAGGGAGAGTATCATGAAAAGGGAAAAGAAATGGAGGTGACAAATACAGACGGCAAAGATCTGGTTAGTTGACCAAGAGACTTGGGTGGATTCAAATTTAGAGAATCAAGAGCATGAATTACAAGCTGCCATGTGCTTCATCTTGCAATTAATTTTATGCATTGCTGTATAAGTACATTTTAAAGGCACTGTTTTGGCTTTAAAATGCATTTTTGGGCAGTAAAGACTGTTAAATAATTTGAGTTTAATTAGTAAGATTATTTGAATCAAGATAATCCTGGAGAAAAAAATGAAAGTAATTTACATCATATTTGTAAAACCAACATAAATTGGTTGTTATTATTTAGCCTTATTATTTGCAATATGTTTAGTTCTTTTTTTTTTTCTTTTTTTTTTCTTTTTTTTTAATTTAGTTGACGAAATTTAGATTGAAAACATAATTTTTCTCTTTTTCTATCTGAAAAATAAAAGATTCCTTGAAAATTAATTAAAATCTTCTAGTTTAGATCACTTTTATGTGGTCAAGAGCAAATTTGTTTCAACTTTTTCTTCCTGTGGGAAAGCTAAAATGTTGTTTCTGGTTGTTCCAAAAGAATTGCAACCAAGGTAATTTTAATGTGTAGCTTCACCAGTGAACCAAAACCAATACTTTGTTTCAATGTTTTTGCACTACTTGCTCAATGAATCTGTTGTTCTAGTTATTGTCAGACATTCTGTATCATTAGATAAAACTGATTTCTTTTCAGTCTCTTGTGGTTTGTTCAGCTAGCCCAAAGCTGAAAAACTCAGATACACAACTGAATGATGTATCTCTGAGGTACACCTTATTTCAGAGAAAATAAAGGAAAAAGTTCAATATCAAATGGAACTAATTCCTTACTTTCCCAAAGTAAGTTTTTATAGGATCGTTCAATTTGTTCATTCAGAGTTATCAAAAAAATGAGTTTGCTATCCCAATCATCATATTTTTTGCATGACCTTTTCTTACCCTTCTCTTTTTTCATCTCAGCTTACTTTGACTGATATATTTTTTTTGCGAGGTTTGTCTCTCAGCTGGTTTCTTAATATCCCATGAACTTATACCGCAGTCTACAGCACAATCAAAAATCAGGTACATCTAAATCTTTCTGTCAGAGAAAGATGAATTCATAAAAATGTAATTACCTCCAGTCTGAAAAATGCCCTGAAGTACCTTCCATCCCTCAAAGCTGAATTTCTGTGTGACAAGCTACTGATATTTCTGAATGGCAGCAGCATTAAAAAAAAAAAAAAAATTAAAAAAAAAAAAATCCCCACCCCCAAAAAAACCCCCTATGGCTGCTCTGTGAAATCACAGTGGCAAATTTCTTTTTGTTAGCTAAGCAATTTCCAAACACTATCTCTTTTCAATACATGCTATCTACTTAACAAAAGGAAAGTATACTCGGATTCCTCAGTGTATGTCTGGAAATAGATAAGGCAGCAATTTGGATAGCAAGAGATTTGATCTAAAACCAAGAAATTCTGTGGTATCTTAAAAGACCCATTTACTTTTCTTAGCTTTCTTGTGGTGAGATTTCACTATACAAGAATGATTTTCCTTTGACCTGTGAAACTTATGCTCCTAATGCCTTAGCTTCTAGCAAAATCCACTACAAAGCAAATTCCATGAAGCAGCTTTGACAAATTCAATGCAATTTTTTCAGCAATTTTTTGCTTAACTGAAAAAAAAATTTTCTTCATTTGTCTTTTTTAACCCGATAAACATAATTTATCAAATATATTTGTGAGTGCTGCAGCAATGGTACAGAAGGATGCAAAGATACTGGAGGTCCTTATGGTATGTGCAGGTGTGCTTTTACCAGGCTGATTGAACAAATGTAGTCTGAAGTGTAATGCAACTTGACAACATATTATAAAACAAAGCTTTATTAATACCACAAGAAAGACGAGTAACAACGTGCCCACTCAACCACCTACAGCAAACATGGAATCGTAAGTGATGCTGAGGCTCCAGTGGGGTGACAGGGACACTGGCTCATCTGGCAGCAGCAGCCAACCATGAAAATACCTGTAGAATGTCGGTAAGAGTTGTATTGCACCTTGGCTTGACCAACACTAGAGCGATACGAGGGAATTACACCTAGTGTGGATAGCATGGGAAGCACATGGCCTGTGCTACTGCCAGTGTCAGTGTGAGGAGGAAGGGGGTCAGCAGCCATGCACAGCCCCTCTAGAAGGATAAAAGTAGCATGTTCCTTAACAACTAAAGATGTGAGTTCTGTGACCTCTACAATTATTGCACTTGAACAAGGTAAGGCTTGATGCTTTTCAAATCTGGCTGCTCTGAAAAGTCTAAATTCCTGTTGGTCTTCTGCACATCAAAGAAGGGTCAGCTGGTGTGCAGGGTATTTTCCTGCAGATCTTTATAATTTTAGGTAAATATTCTACTTAGGGTAGAAAATGGACTTATAGACATTCACATCTTTTATTCTTGACCACTTATTTGAGAAGAAACCCATTTCACTAAAAATATGCAGAAAGGCTTCTGTAAGGAATAAGAACTGGAATACGTGAGAACTGGAGTACACATAACTTCATGCTCCTTACAGAAGTCTGGGAATGCATTCTGATATTTTACCTATGTTATTATAACAATATATCATAGTATTCACATCATGTATTAAAATCCTTCCTGAAAGTTAATGTAAGCAGTGTCACTCATGCAAAAATTTTCATATAACAGTGCAGGTATATGAATTAGTGTCATTAAAAAGTTCTTGTAATATTGATCTAATTTGTTACATTGAAGGAAATTTTATATTTCAGCTATATACTTCTGGGCAGTTCTGGGCAAAAGCCTGTGAAGAAGGAGAAGTTTTATGAAAGTTTAATTCTATCCAAAACAGAGATCCAGTTTCTAGAGATTTCTCTAGTAAAACTCCTGATTACTGATGGGTTGGGCATGAGTCTGTAAGAGTGGTCGCCTTGGTAACATAGGTGTGCTTCAGCACTATTACTGCTGTGGTCAAGCCTTTTCAGTTTCCTGTCCAAAAATTTTCACTGTCTCTGTGAAAGGGAAAACAAAGCTCTTCCATGTAGGTAAAGCAGACAATGTTTTTGATACATAACGCTGTTTGCATTGATAAATGGTCATATAAATATGTTTTATATATGTTGTTTCTACTTCAAGGAAAAAAATGACACATTTGCTGAAGAAATGGGTCTGAGTCCTTCATTTTAGGTCTGGGTTCATACACTTCAAGTGATTGTACATGCTTTTCAGGTTGATTGCTGCTCTGTTCCTGTCCCTATTTTCAAGAGTATCATTTAGAAGACACCAGCATGAAGAAATAAATGTTTGAGGATCAGAAACAAATTCACTCTCTTCTGTTAAATGCAAGAGAGTAGCTGTAATGCAGAGATTGGAAAGTGATGAAAAGCAATCAAGTACAGTCTTGCTAGAAAGATATGTCTTTCACTGAAGAAAACTGTGTGTCACTGATAATTATTCTATATAATAAACTTACATGGTTAAATAAAAAGATAGTTAATACAGGAACATTATTAGCAATTGAACATCCTTACTTCAAGGTAGAAAGCAGCTGCAGGATAAACTAATTTTTCAATAGCAGTGTTTAATTCTGGAGAAATATGAGTGATATGTGTAATTGTTTGTTCCTTTCCAAGTTCCGAGTTCAAATTTGTATTTCTATGTCCAGCAATAGGTCCATGAAGACAGAAATCAGAAAAAATGTGTTGTTGTTCCTAATATTTGTGGGCTAAACAGATGAGAAAATATTTGTGTTTTTCTAAGTATTAAATGTTTGTGTTCACTAAAATTTGATATCTGTTATCTGTATTATGCTGTGTATATGACAACTTCCATTTAAGGCTAAGAAAAGCCCTAGTATGCCACAATCACTTTAAGAAGTTAGATTGGAAAACAAAGCAAAGATGAAAGGTTTATATTCCATTCTACATTTTAAAGACATCCTTCAATACATGAAAATGCTTTGTGTAAGCATAGACACAAAAGGTTGTTGTTGAGGTCATATTCTGGGTGTACAAAGATTTGAGGATATCATGATTCTGAACGGGACTAGGAAGAGAAATGAATGAAAGCAGCTTTTTTAGAATCCTTAATAAACAGTATTTTCATTTTCTACTGTACTTCAGACACCTGTGCTTCTCACTGATTTGTATTGTCTCATGAGATTACTATCAGCTAAGGTATATTATTTTTCTTAGATGCAAAAAGTAGTGTAAGAGATGTCAGAACATTATTGAATGTGCAGAGCTATACACAGAAACATGGATCACATTATCTTTTCAGTGGCAGTGAAATAACAAGATTTTTAATTACTACAGCCTGAAAGTTGCATATAAAAAGTGATAATGTCAGAGTCTGGGTTTTAACAAGCACATATTTCAATTCTTGGATGATAGCATCATAAAGGTATTTTCAATTCTATTTTATTTATTCATTCTTGTTTTGCCTGGGGGGAGGGTTTACATCACATATATATCTATCCAAAATTTTAAGTGACAGGTTTTGGGGCTTGACTTTTTTTACACTATAAAAAAAAATTGCAGGTCTAATTCATAAGCAGAATACAAATCAACAAAATTCAGGGCTCTACATTCCAAGGCTTGAATTTGATTTTAATTTTGTTTTAAATGACCTTTGCTAACTTATTTCTTAGAAAATAATTGGCTCATTTGCAGTTCAATCCATTTTCAGTTATGTTTGTTTAGACGTGCCTACAATATAATCAAAGTAAAAGATATTAGTAAAAGAATTATATGTATATAGTCACAGCAAGATCAGTTAGTACATATGATAAACAGTCAGTTACAGGTTTTGTTAATTATTAGTGTTTTGAGGTCACATGATGAATAAAAATGGAATTTAAAAAAAAAAGGTGAGAATCTGAATTATAAACATCCACTTTCTAAAGTCAAGATTCAGCCTTTTTTCTCTTTTCTCTCTTATTTACCTTCATTGTATATTGGAAGTAATTTGAACTCAAATTTTACAAAGCTGAAGTAAATTCACAGCCTTTTCACAGAAGATATTTTATTACTTAAATAATGAGCTCCATGCTCAATAAGCATAGGAAGTAACAATTATATCAGGTATGTCTAAAACAAAACAAATAAACAAAATTATAGAAAACTGGCCTTGGCAAAATAATCAGTGAAATTACAATGATAGAAATGTGCTGACAAGGAAATGCAACATAGAAAAATCTGAATGCTTTTTTTTATTTCCCCTTTCATATTGAGAATATTGGTCATACAGGTACATTTATAGTTCTCAAACTTTGCTAGTAAGGAAACAGGAATGTTAAAATCATTATGGCTATTTTGTAGCTTATGAACCCTGTTCTTCAGCATGTGGGTTTTGCATTAATTGATTTTTGATGAAGAGGGAAGGAGCCAGCCATGAAAGTGATTTTCTAAGAGAAGCTACTAAAAGCTTCCTCCATGCCTGGAAAAAAAACAATTGCTGGCTGGCTCTGAGTATAAGCATGGTGATAAGCCAATTATAGAGCTGAACACACCTCTGTGAGGTTCACATTTTAAAATGAACAAGCCTAGGGAAAGATCTCTTGCTCCTGGCTTTTCAACAGGTAACTGGGCTGGCTGGGGCAGACCCCATGCTGCCCGGGCTGGGTCGGCTCCACTGAGCCCCAGGCCGGGCCCGGCACAGCTGAAATTCTGCTGCTGTTGAGCTTCACCCACAACCACCAGGCAGGGGAGGGAAGCTATCGGCCTGTGACATGCCTGCTGAGCCCTAGCCTGGCTGCTGGGATCATAGCTACTCCCCTTTTCCTCCCCCAGTGCGGTTACCAAAGAATTCTCCACCGTAAACAGCTCCAGCCACCACTGGGCAGAGATCACACAGACATCCACAGGCCCAGGCAAGATAGTCACTCTTTTATTGCACAGATAAAACTTGCAAACCGTCAATCTTTCTCAAGTTATCACTTGAGAAAAGTGAAAAGGAAAGAGTGAAGGCATGTAGGGAAACAACATGAAGACACCAAGGTCAGTAAAGAAGGAGTCAAATCCCAGATGGGAGGAAGATGAAGATGTGCCTTAGTCTTGGGCTGAAATTCTTTTGTAAGGCCATAGTGATGGACTATGATACAGTAGAATATCCTTGTGATTCATGGAAAGCATGGAGGGATGGAGTGTTCAAACTGTAGACATGAGCAAAGGCACCCATGCTGGAGCAAGCAGATGCTGAAGTAGCTGTGATCCGAATGAGAAGCCTAAAAAGGGAGAGAGAAAAGTGATGAATACTCCCAGGGAGGAAGAAGGAAACCTCCGTTCCCAGAGACGAAGATGATTTTAGAGATAGATGAAGAGAACCTTTGCTTTTGAACAGCTCATCCTTAAATAGTGCCCTATAAGTAGACACGGCCCATGAAAGCAGCTATGGGAAGGCTGAAAGGCATGGGAGCGACTTTACATTGTAAACAGATTTTCTTTTCCTGGACAGCAGTTGTCTGTGATTTTAATTGTAGCTCTATCTCCATGCCTTGTCTTTCAATTAAAGAGTATAGTTCAGTTAGTCATCCTTTGGAACAATGGACCACTGAAGCAATATCACTGACAATCTGGAACGTTTATAAAATACAATCACATCAAATGTATAGAATTTTATAAGAAATTTGCATTCTCTGGCATGTTTAAGCATTTTTTCTACATATACTTAAGAAAAATAAATTTTTTGTCATCTTTTTCAGTCTATGGGGCCAGAACAAGCCAAGAATAAAAGAAAATCAGAGCAAACACACATGTATTTTTAATAATTTGGCAACATTTAAATAAAAATGTACTTTATTGGTATCCTAGTACATGTCTCCATTAAAGTCCATCCAGAGTTCTAAAAAAAAGCTCACTTGTTTTCATTGGTTTCTTCAGAATATGGAAGTTAAATGTCATTGGAAAAAAAAGCACATTTTTGTATGTATAATNGAAGAGAAGAGAAGAGAAGAGAAGAGAAGAGAAGAGAAGAGAAGAGAAGAGAAGAGAAGAGAAGAGAAGAGAAGAGAAGAGAAGAGAAGAGAAGAGAAGAGAAGAGAAGAGAAGAGAAGAGAAGAGAAGAGAAGAGAAGAGAAGAGAAGAGAAGAGAAGAGAAGAGAAGAGAAGAGAAGAGAAGAGAAGAGAAGAGAAGAGAAGAGAAGAGAAGAGAAGAGAAGAGAAGAGAAGAGAAGAGAAGAGAAGAGAAGAGAAGAGAAGAGAAGAGAAGAGAAGAGAAGAGAAGAGAAGAGAAGAGAAGAGAAGAGAAGAGAAGAGAAGAGAAGAGAAGAGAAGAGAAGAGAAGAGAAGAGAAGAGAAGAGAAGAGAAGAGAAGAGAAGAGAAGAGAAGAGAAGAGAAGAGAAGAGAAGAGAAGAGAAGAGAAGAGAAGAGAAGAGAAGAGAAGAGAAGAGAAGAGAAGAGAAGAGAAGAGAAGAGAAGAGAAGAGAAGAGAAGAGAAGAGAAGAGAAGAGAAGAGAAGAGAAGAGAAGAGAAGAGAAGAGAAGAGAAGAGAAGAGAAGAGAAGAGAAGAGAAGAGAAGAGAAGAGAAGAGAAGAGAAGAGAAGAGAAGAGAAGAGAAGATCATCCTGACAGTGCTTTAATGAATATGCGTCTTTCATTTATTTTAGAAAACTAGTCATTCATGCTAAATATATAAAAATACAAATATGTAAGTTCAACATCTTCCTGCAAATGATTGATTAATACTTATTGTTAGGGTTTCTTTAGGCCATGCATCATATTGCAGATCTACTTCAATACCTTGAGGTGAACATGACTTTAGTTTGTTCCAATGACTGAAGTACATACTGTCTTGAATTCCATGGCACTTTTCACCCTTGTGATTATATCATGAGTCTTGATATTTAATTTAAAGATTCAGCTCCTGGAGATGTAAGAATATATCCCAGCTTTCACAAAGGTTAAAAAGAGGGGTTGAAAAGGATAGAGGAAGGGATTAAATGCCACAATTAGGGCAGCTGAGTTAAAAATGCTGAGAGGGAAAGGAATTTTACAGCCTACAAATGGAACTAAATATTCCTATTTTTTCAAAGGTATGTGATTTTCTACAAAAGGAGTCTCAAAGGGATCCTGCCTGTTAGAGATCTTAAAATGTCATGTAATCAAGATAACTGCAAAGCTGCAGAGGCAGGCACCCAGACAAGCTGAATGAAATGAAATGCAAAGCAGCTCAGTACAGAAGAGTCAAAGAGAGATTGCCTGTAGTGGAATAATTTGCCTGAGACTCAGAGCAGAATGAACTATTCCAGAAGGCAGTTACATCACTTCCAAACTGAACGAATTAAAATAGAATCGGGCACCAAGCAAGTAGAGAAATAGGTTTTCTGGAGAAATGTGAGGCATTTCATTATGGAAAAAGAGTTTGTATGGAGGAAGTGGAAGTATATAGCCCTCTATTGCTGTCCCTATATGCTACCCACTTTCTGGGAAAATGTAGTCTTACTAAGTTGCATTTTGTTGTTTGTTTGTTGCTTTTTGGGGTTCCCACCCCCCCCGCCACAGATTCTCCGTTCCTGTTTGATAAGAAAAAATCCTTTCATTTTCATTTCAGGGTAGGGTCGTCAGAACATTTTAAAAGTCTTCGGGAAAATAAAAATATATTTAGTAGATATTTCATCTTCACAAAGGCACTAGTAGTGAAATTGAATTGGTTCCAAGTATCTTATCCTTCCATCTTTACCCATTGAAGACAAGCAAGTAAACTGGAAGACTGACAGAAGTGTCACTGGAAGACAGCTGTCACAGGTAAGTGACTTCTAATAAACATGGTACCCAAATGCACTAAAGTAAAAAGTTATGTGATTATTCCAAAGCAACAGTCAAAAACGCTCATTCCCCTTTTCTTATTTTTTCAACTAAACTCAACTGTTCCACAAACACTTAAAGGGTTTAAAGAGATAAGAAGCCATAAATACTCAGTTCTTGCTTGTACCTGCAAGACAATCAATAAACAATTAGTATTACCTATCCTGTATTTGTTTTATCCTGAAATTCAGTTTGATCTTTATATGTTAGAAAGTTCAATGAAATGATAAGTCATCTGAACATTCTAAACTCAATCTTTAATTGACAGATCATAGTTACAGTTTTTTCTGAGCACTTTACAGAATTAATACAGCTATATAAAACATTTAGGCAATAGAAATATATTCAGTTATCCTTCTGAATTTCAACCTTTACATTTGAACTACATTTTATGTTTCTTCAAAGGAGTTTAATCACTTTTGTAGCATGTCTTAGCCACACATTACAGGATTCTGTTTTCCCATGGGTTAGCCATGAGAAAAGATATTTAGAAAATTCTGCTGAAGTTATATAGTAATCAAGAGATTATTAATGATATGCACAAAAGGGGAGAGACAAGTTCTGCAGTGTAAAAATGTCCAGATTAAACAGATTAGCCAAGACAATGTACTTAGAAGGAAAGAACATGTAAATTATACCTATAATCATTCCTATTTCTCATGAACTGGTGCCTGAAAGAGCAGAGGATGACTTCTAAGCCTTACTTTTTGCACTTTCCTCCCTCCCCTTCTTGGGGGTAATATCATTGTGGACATTTCTCATGAGACAAAGTCAAATTGTGTTAAATTGTCATTCAGCTTTTCTTCGAGTATGTGGAAGTGAATAGTGAAAGTATATTAAATTCTAAACAATATCATTTAGCAACTTAATTTTAATTATCTGAAACAAACAAACAAAAAACAAATGGAAAAAAACTCCAATATTTTATATGTAATCTCCTTACAAGAAATGTTCATACTTATTGACTACCATAATTAGAAGCACTTCCCAATTTATAAAGGAGACATAATGAAGGAAATTAGCAATGATTTCAGTGTTCTTATGGAATGAAAACCTGATGGCCTTGCTGAGAGAGAAACCCAGCTGTGCTGTTTCATAAATACTGGGTGGGGAAATTTTGAGAATTCTCTTTCATGATGTATTGCTTTTTTCATAAATGTCATCCCAGTTTAGAGATACTCACTTGTTTGAAAGAAAATGCAAGTGCAAAGCTCATGTCAGGAAATGTAGGTTTTCCACATAAATGGAAATCTGGATTTAGCATATTTTTTCAATTTTGTTAGTATACTTGTCAAAAGCAAAGCATAAAGAACAGTAATAAAGAAACCCTCTTTTTTTCTTCTTTTTTCTTTTCTTTTTTCTTTTCTTTTTTTTTTTTTTT
>WEIU01013550.1:3312-35130 GCA_013389925.1 Aegithalos caudatus
AGGATTACTTTCATAGCAATCCTACAGCCAACAGAGGAAACAAGTGCAAAGCCAAAACTGCTAGGAAAACATCCTCCATGTAGCACTTGGGTCTATGGACCTACTTGGTGTTTGGCTATGACTCCTGTTTTGTAGCTGGAAGATGTGGAGTAGTAATCTAAGGAGTGGAACACAGGAATGGATGGGTACAATATCCATCTTCTATATTTATCATTTTTTTTCTTCACTATTATAAATTAAAACTAGCTTCATTAAGACAAAAATAGGTTTTGTCTTCAGGAAATGAAAAAATAAATACAAGGTTAAAAATTACATAATTCTGATATGTCAAGGAACTTCACAATGGCAGTGATTCATTCAAGATTCTGTGCATGCTCTTTATTCTGAAAATGTACTCTTGGGAATTACAAGCAGTAATCAGCCATGGCATTGATTGCACAACCCCATTTTACCTCTTACTCCCAACCCATAAATCAGCAGGTCTTCAACAGGCTTCTACAACTTCTTGCTTCCTTCTGACAAAAATATCTTACTGACTACTATCAGCATGTTTTAGTTACCTATCTGTCAAGACTCTAGCATGCCCAAGTGATCTGACTTCCCAAATATTGTTTGGAGCCTGGATAACATTTTAGAGAAGAACACTTGCCCAGCCAGGACTGCCCCATTTTTAGAGTGGCTCCATTTTTCAAATAAAATAGCACAGAGTAGACCTGGAGTCAGCTGATGGTTCTTGCTTGTAGCATATCACAGTTAGAAAATAAGATGCTGACACCTTCTGTACAACTCTTAGCTTCCCACATGGTTTCCCAGTGCATTTTGAAGCTCTAGAAGACATGAATCACGGAGAAAGTTTTCCTCAAATGTTAACAAAATGCAGTTAATAAAGACAGTGTTTGTTTTAGTAGGTTTCTGACCTCCCAGAATCAGTTAGGAGTCTCACTGCTTTCCAAGGTTCCTCATTCTAGCCATGTATGCCAATGTTCATCTTCATTATAAGTTGCTAAATTGGCTTGTGTCACCAGGTCATCAGTATCAAAGGAGGTCCTCAATCAGATCTGCCTCTTCTGAGAAGGTATCTGATTGTACATTTTGTATAGTGCACTTAGAATCAGATAAATTATAGAATAATGAACAGGCTCTCTTCTCACTGACTTTTCTACTTCCCTCACATATGTTGAATGAGAATACCATCTGCTTATCTAAAGGAAAGGAGACCAGGCTTGTTAAAGTATGATTTTAAGCACTTCATTATGAACCTCAACTCATCAGCAGTGCTTTCGCCTGCATGGTCAAAGACTCAAAACTTGGCAGCTTTTAAATAGCAATATGGACCTATATGTACGGACAACTAACTTGATTTATACTTAATAATGCTGTCATTGAACATGATACATTAATCCTCTGATACTCTTCCTAACTGGATGTGGTTTGTTTTTGATCTTTCAGGGTGTATTGTCCTCACAACTGTATGCAGGCAAATCCACACTACGCTCGTGTAATTGGTACACGAATTTATTCTGATGTAAGTATAGGGATTTACATTATGTTATAAAATGAGACATAAAATTCTACTAAAAAATTATAATGTAACTATAAAATAAAATATTGATATACAGTTTTCCTCCATATAATGTTCTTTTAAACAATCTTTTCAAAAGTTCTTTTTCAAAGGCTCCCATTTAAGTCAGTGGTAGTCAGATGATGAAGATATGGAAAGTTATTTGAAATTTCATTGTAGGCTTCACGAATCTCTGGACCCATACTTTAAATTTTTTATCAAAATTCCAACCGTTTAATGTTTGTTCAACATTAGCAATGTATACTCATTTAAACTCTGCACTTTAGATCCTGATGCAACCATAACTTCTGTCAGACTATACAAAATATACTGCTCTTAAAATAAACGTCCACAGTCTCATTATATTGAATATTCCTTATCTATGTGGATAGCTAAATATTTACAACAGAGTTTTGATATATTTGTGTAAAGTATCTCACTCTTTCATATAATTTTAACAGATTTTTTGTCATTCTTTTTGCTAGTCAGCTTTTTTTCCTGTCTCTTCTACAGCATGATTAGTTCTGAGTGGGGTAGAAAGTCTGAAAAGAAATTTCTAGTTTATGCCCCTCCTTTGTCATGTCTCCATGGAGAAGCCAGGAAGTAGTGGCAGAGAAAGCAGTTCATATTTTTAGCAGTACACTCTATGGTTTAACTGTCTTATGGATATCATAAAGAGTAGTATGGCAGCCAGCTGGGTGCGGTGTTGATTTTCACTGCTTTCCAGTTCTTTGAAATGTGTGGAAATAATATGTGAATATTTACTCCTCAGCTTTTTGAAACTAGCTGATGTCCATTAGATTACCTGAGTGTCTTGTCCTGAAAACACTCTCGTCCATAAGTAGTGTCACGGGTGTGAATAGTATTTCCAGTTCAGACAGATAATTGATTTATGAACTGGATCCTTGCTTTGTATAAAATGAACAGTGAAAATAGATTCAATGCAAGTCCAGTTTGTGGAAGATGATTTTCTTTCAGCTCTGTGACTGCAATTATGGGCTGCAGACAAAGTTTCCCAGTGAGTTAGAAGAGACTATTGTAGGAGAAAGAAGACATGCTTGTGTATAGCCTCAACAGGAGGAAATCTCAGAATATGTATTTTCTTTGGCAGAAGAAGTCTTAGATGACTTCAGTTAATGTTATAAAGGTATACTTTAAAATTATTTTAGGTGTACTATCCCATTATTCATCTCATTATATGGAAATGTGTGCAGGCATACTGCTTTTAGGAAGAAATGGACATAAATGCAGACTCCAATCTGTAGAAGACTCCCATCTTCTTATCAGCTTCAGATACTGTCATATTTACACTGAAGGTGCTGTTTTAAATTGTTTTTAGTAGTTTTCAGTACAGAGAGTATAGTAGTAAATGAGATAAATAGGTATCTGCAGAGCAGAATTCATTTGAATTTTTCAGTGTGTCTACCTTAGTTCTTTCAGGGACTAGACACAAACAAATATCTTTTATCTACAGAGTTTGATGGAGTTGTATAATTTTATACCCTTTGAGGACGTTGCTCATACTAATTTTTGTTTCAGTAACCGTATATGGAAATATTCCCTGAAACTTCTGCAAAAGTATTCATAATTCTCTGCTATGGTAAAATATAGAGAATGTGATATAGAAAGCTATTAAACAGCTCCATATTCCTATGATGGTATGTTAAAGACACTTGTGGTTTAAATGCCTTTGTAGAGAGAGTAATGCTGTGCTGTGGGTAGATACTGGTATTTGCTGAGTATCTGAAGAAGGAAAATTATTGACTTGGTATTTGGATCCTGTGGGCTGTTAAGAGTACTAACAAGTTTAGGAGTGTTCACAACACAATAATAAATCACAGCTGTATAATGCTGTATGAAGTGTTCATACTAACTTAAAAATACTGCCTTATATATCCTTTGGAATTTCTTCATTGAAATTAAAGAAACAACCCAAAATCTTTGAAGTTTTCCAGGAAGTGACACAAGGGTGCTGATGTAATCCACAAATAATATGCTGAAATTTGTGATAGATATAGTGAAATCCTGTTTTGCACAGGAGGCTTGCCTTAGTGGTTCAAGTAAGTGTCATCTAGATAACAATACTGAGCATAGGAAATACTGTGGCATCACTGCTGGAATCTGATTCCATTTAGATGCATGTCTAATAGTCTCATTCCAAGACAATGAGAAGTTCTTGAGAGACAAGGGCAGATAATACTTTGTAGAAAAAAAAAACAAACTATGTATGTGTTTATAAAACTATATGCATCAATTCATAGATATTCCTACAAACTAGTTCAAAATTATGAATTTATACTCATTTAATTGTTCATTTATTCCAAAACTATGTGCATTTGTTCTCCAGTCTCATCTGGAATGTAGCATCAGAATGTAATTTTGTTTTTCATCTGAAAATGGCCTCTGAGCTGGCTTCATGAACCCCAGTCTTTTGACCTTTCCTTTTTCACATATTCTGTTCAAGTGTCTTGCCTTCAGCTTTGAAATGTTGTGCATTAGCCCAGCCACACTTGACTGGTCCAGTTGTGCCAGCCCTAACAATGGCCCCATCCTTTACTGGAGGTAGTTTCCAAGAAGTAGTGAGCCTCCTCTGTTAAAATCTCCATCCCTTGACTTTTCCTTTCCTTTTTACTTTACTAGAAACTTCCAAATAAATAATGTTGGAACAGCCAGTATCTTAGCTACCCTCAAAGTAATTATGAAGTTATATCTCTATCTCATGCTGTAAAGAGTGCAACATTGTGAGTTACTATTGTAAAGGTAAAAAAGCTGATCTTTCTTTTCCCCAATTGTACCTCTAGCCTTTTTTTATATTTCCAGTGGGAACTGAAAACAAAGTTACTGCTGTGTTATTGTACTAGGAATGAATAGAATGAATAGTATTCTTCTAGTTCTTCAGTGTAGTTAATTGCTTGTAAATATCATCTTATATTTCTTCTGACTGTAATCCTGTGTTGCACAGGCCATTTTTTCCCCCTGAGTATTTGAAATTGCACATGATCAGTCTACTCTTCAGTTACTCCACAGTATGGATAAATAAGGGGTACTATAATCTTAACAATAAGGCATCTATTGGTGTTCAGTGTATAAAAAAAAGTTTTGCAAGCTTGGGAGGAGAAAAAGTACAGAGGGGTGGGTATAAATGGCATCCTTTCTGGCATGTTCAAAAACTGCACCCAGCAGTGTGGAAAGAAAAACTCTAAAGCATCTCTGCAAGAGATTATTTGCATAAATTATTTCAGATCTTTACTGCTTTAAATATTGTAACATTAAAAGACAAACTATATATGAGTGAACCTGGTGAGTCCTGGGCTTAGAATGAAAGTAGGAAAATCATTGCTGTTTTAAATTCCTGATTTTTAATAGCATTGAGATCAAAAATGGCTATGGTAACATACATAAATTATTCCAATTATAACTGGAAGAAATGCAATTTTTGTTTAAGTCATGGCCTGTTTGGCCAGCTATTTATATTTAAAGTTGCGTTTGGAGAAACCTATTGCATTGAAAACTTTTCCCACAAAAAAACCCTTGTCTCTAAGTGGAGAAACAGTGAAGCTGGAACTGCACTTTTCTATGCTGTGTTTTAAAGATGGGGACCTACCTTCTGGACTGTGTAAGAGGTTTCATTCTTCTGACAGTTATTAAAATGCTGAAAGAGTAATAGATTACTGCAAGTTTAAATCAATTATTTAAATTACCATTACCAAGACTGTCGCTGGGAAATCCTTCTGTAGATATAGTTTATTCCTCATGGGTTCATGAGGGGAATTAATGACCAGAAAACAAAGGTTTCCAGCAACTCTAAGTGCTGTTAACTTCACAGAGAACTTCCATTTTAGGCCTCTATCTTCTGTCTGATGCTTACATCATATCCTTCATCTAATTAGCTTTTAGTATTTACCCATGCCTGGATAGAAAACTGTGACACTCCCTTTATGGGTCATTTCATTGCTGTTTGAGGTTTTGGCTGATAAATCCTTTAATTTTGAAAGGCTGAAGAATTCAAACATATTCCTGATCTTTTAACTGAAATAACCTGAAATAAATGATTTTCTCATCATGGTCAAAGTGATCTGAAATCTCTTTCTGAATTCCTCTAAAATGGCCTAATTCCTAATGAAGCTGATTTAGATACCGGAAGACTAGTACAATTAATCATGCAATAAATATAATTATTTTATGTTTCCTAGACTTAATTTAAGTACCTTTATTTGTGTTTTTCTTAAAAATGATGAAATAAAAGGATGAATGCAAAGCTAATCCTTTTCTCCACTCCTCAGATCTCCAGTATCTGCCGGGCAGCAGTGCACGCTGGTGTGGTGCGCAACCAGGGCGGTTATGTTGATGTGATGCCAGTAGACAAAAGAAAGGTCTATGTTGCTTCCTTTCAAAATGGGATATATTCAGAAAGGTACAGAGCTCATTTGCAAAGGTTACACTTTATTCTTGACCTCGATAAGGTTCACAGTCTTGCATTGTGTCTGTTTGTACCTGGGGCAGTGCTGGAAGCCAAACAAATGGGCCACAAGGGGTGATTTACAGAGCTTGTGTAACCAGCTGCGGTGACTTTGGGGAAGCCGTGGTGGTGGAGCTGCCTGCCTCCTCTAAGCTCATAAAAGATTACCCTGAAAAGCTGCTTAGGAAATAAAGTAAACCGCTTGTTGCAACTAATTCGATATTTGATAAGAAAATTGCCCTTACTTCCTTAGGGATTTTTAAAAAATTAACATTTATGATGCAGGTTCATTGGTTCCTGATGAACTGTTCATTAGCGATTTACGTGGTATCGAACCAGTGATCCTGAATCTTAATATTAACAAACATTAAAATTCAATCATTTAAGCATATTTCTGATGTCCTTTTTTAAATAATTTGTTGATAACAGTGTTTTTTTGAAAGACATGGAGATGCTGTGAAAGTTCACATGTATTTATGCATTGTGTGATGATAAAACATCATCATATGTTGCAGATTAAATCTAATCCCTGAAAGGGTTCTCCAGGTTTGAAAAGAAGAAAGAGAAATTACTTTAAAAACATTGTACCACTCTCTTTGTCCTGTAAAGCTAAGAATGTTTCTTAGATTAAAAATTATTATTACCTAAGCAGACTATAGTCCTTCCAAGAAATCTGAGTGGGAAAAAAAAACTCAGAAAGAGGTTTTTGTGGAAAACTCAGGAGTAGGAAAACACTGAATATTTTTGTCTTGTTTTAAATTGTAGGTAGGAGGGTCTTCTCTCTTTCTCTCAGACTTTTCAACAAATCAGGAAGCTTGTAAAATACAGATTTTCTTTGCTCAATGGTTGACTTATTTTACATATTTTTTTGACTTTTCTCTGTGATCAACCAATTCCCTTAGAGTGCTTTCTTACTGACACTTTTGCTCTCCATATAAATCTTCTTGAGTAGAGAGGCAGGCAGGAAGAATGTTGCAAATTTGATCATTATCTATAGCTTAATATACATCTTCTATGCTATCTATAAATACAAGTATGAAGACATGTATATTTGCATATAAACCATCTTAGTAAAGTTTGGGAGGTCCGCAGTTTGGAAAAGATTTGCTGAAGACAAAACAATGGGTCTTTAAATAGGACATGCTGGTCCAACTTTTAAGGCAAAAATACATATTCCATCAACATTTCATTGGAATTGGGTATTTTTTTCTTTTCTTTCGAAGCCAGATACTTATCCATTCAGATGGCATTCCCTTTGGTTTTGTTAGACATTAGGTCTCTGTAGGAATCTATTCTTCATCGTATAAGCAACTAATAAACAAGTGATCTCCTGGGTCTGCAAGTTCTCTCCAAATACAGTGCCTAGAATAGTAAGCATAAGATTTATATTTTCTCTGTTTCCAAAACACTTCTGTATTTTGCTTCAATTCTTAAAACCAGAATCCCTCATCACAAAGGATTACTTGAATTTTTTTATGTTGTATTTTGTTCCTATTGAGCTGTTTGGAAAAAAAAAATCTGAAATTAATGTCATTTTTATTTGTAGCAGCTTTAAAGAAATCTTAGATAAATTTGTGAGTTGTTGTAAGACGTGCTGCAGGAATTAACATTTAAAATTTTTTAAAAGTTGTTATTGGCGTGTTATGGTCTTAAAAATAATGTAAGAAATGTTTTTATATTTCAGTTTACAGAACCCTCCAGGAAGCAAGGCTTTCAGAGTATTTGCAGTTGTTTGAACCTAGCAAGTAAAACATAAAACAGGCAAGTGAAACCAGAGCACTTGGAAAAGATTCATACAGGCCATTTCTTGTGATTCCTAAAATTTGTATAAAGCTGTAACATTATTGTACAGAAGATGTATACTGCTTTCCACCAAAAAGTTTAAATTACATATAAATCTTAATGAAAAAGTTTGTAAAAATAAACATGGGAGAAAAATTCATTTGAAAATCTATAATGATATATAACAATACTTTGAATCCTGTGTTAAATATTGCTATATTTTCTTAGCATTTACTCCTATACAGTTAGTTCAGAGCTCATAAATGTTCTTTGTTTTCTTAATCTGAATATATTATTATATGGTGCTTTATATATGCCACTAACAGTAACCTTAAAATCATACCAGAGGGAGGCCTGAGTTTTTATTTTCAATGTACATAAAATAAGTCATCCCGATATCTTGATGAAGTAAATCATGCCTTAAAGTAACATAAAAAACATATGTAACTTCTTAATTATTTCAAGTAGCATTAGCCATGGAAGCATAAATGAACAACTAGATTGTTCTCAATTTCACAGTAATTATAACAAGTACAAATACCTGTTTTAAAATAAAATGGGAAATATAAGACATAGGAAGAAGCCCTGGGTCATGCTAGCATGTTTTCATCTAAAAACCTATTCTTAAGAGACTGGGCCATTCATGTCTACTATTTTTAAGATAGATTAATAAAATATTTATTGGATGCTGCTAAGCTCTTTAGTTCAAATGACCATAATTCATTTTGGCCCTGTCCTTCACAGGTCACTGTCTTGGGATGGGTGTGTGAAACAGACATATATAATCTTGAAGGATCTTTATGAGATCTTTATGAGATCTTTCTATTGAGAAGTGCAGTAACCTGAAATTAAGGAATAAGCCTGCAGTTCTGCCCAAAGACTTGCTTTATTTTTGCCATGTGATTCCTTCAATTTACCTAAATTTGGGTTCAGAAAAAATGTAGAATTTCACACATACTAAAAAATTTACAAGCTTATAACCATGAGCTCTATCAATATGCTAAACATTAATATGAGAGTAAATGTTCAAAAAAACCAAAGAAAATGGTAACAAAGGCTAACCTTGCTCCTTGTGACCTGGCAAAATACTCCTGCAGGCCAGGAAGTATAGTGGTACGAAGCCCCGTGACAATTATGTCATTTGTTGCTTCACAATTTAAAAGAATTCATTTATGGTGAACAGTTTGGTACATTAATTTTACCATATTATGGTATATGAAGAACATGTAGTGATGATACTATGTTTCTTTCTATGAAAAGTGTATTGGTGCTTTAAGACTGAAAAGCTTTTAAACTTTATTTTTGGTATATTTTGTTTCTGTTGTTGAGTTTATTTCACTCCAATTTGTAAACTTATTCATATTCTTCATATTTCAGAAAACTATACTCTGCCTTCTCTTTTGCTACATGTACTACCTCATGTAGTTAGGCAAGCTTTGTTAGTTTTTTTAACCTGTTTTGAATAAAATTAATTTACATTGTAAGAATACCTTTCACAGCTTTCTTTTTTTCGTCCTGATTCAAGAGAAAGAAATTAACAGCCACCCTAAATATGTCTTTGTTTTTCTGACCTAACATTGCAAGCAGCCATGGTCTGAGGTTCTAAAACTGTAAAGGCAGTTTAGACTCAAAACCTCCACTCATTGCATCAGAAGTCTTATGGATAAATCTCATTTTTTCAAGTTTTGACCAGGGTCAAATCAATGAGGGAGACAAAGAGTCTTTTATGTATAACCCTATTTTTTTCTGCAAGTGGTGGCCATTTAAAGAAGCTTTTATATAGATTTTGCAATACTGACATTAATAATTTTTCAGGATTGAAACCAAAGTGCAAGTAGACTTCAACTGTGATGAATCTCCAACTTAGTCAAAGGCTTGAGATAGACTTGCACCACCTTTTCTTAAAAGCACCAAAGCAGTAACACAGGAAGATCTTGCATACCTGCAGTTGGGATTATCAGAACATAAAATGCAGTAAAGCCACGCTTGAAATTAAGGACACACATAACTACTGAGGGAGGCTTTCAGAACATAACATTTTGATTGCAGCAGTAGTGCCCCTTTCCAAAAAGGCAGGATGTCCTTCCTTGCACCCTGGCTTTTCCATCCATCAGCTCAGCATGTCCCATGCCTGGCCAGTGATGCCTTGCAGGCTTCTCAGAATCCCTGGAAAGCCTGTGGAGTGTGGGTGCTGAGCCTGGTCCAGGCACCAGGCAGAGCAGAGCCTGTGAGGAAAAGAGCAAGGCAGCCACACCTCCAGGCATAACCGCAACTTTCTTCCTTTGGGTAGGTGGGTGAATGGAGTCCTGCATGGAAACACAATTGCCACACCAAATTTCTGCCCTTTTCCTCGGTGGGTGTGTTTGTTTTGTTTTATGTTGTTTTGTTGGTTGGTTGGTTTGTTGGTTGGTTGTTATTNTTTGCTTTCTCTTTTCTGTCAAGTCCAGCCTACACTTCCTGGAAGTTTCTGTGCAATGGGGCAGGGGTGGACCCCATGGGACCATAACAATAAAATTAGTGCTTGGTGGGAGAAGAGAGATATCTCCAACATTCCATGTGTGAACAATTGCTGTGAGCAGCTCTACTAATCAACAGAGTGACAAGAAGAAAGTTACTCACCATTCTTTCTCCTCACATATTCTGTTGCCCAAATTTTTGGAGTTCTGTTGCTTTCCCACATGCAATAACTATCCTATTCTTATCTAACTAGCCAGCTAACAGTGGCTTTTTGAGAAATTTTCTTCTGTGTTTACTGTAAGTAATAAGTCAATGAGTAGACATTTCCAGAAAGCTGTAGAGCTACACTTTGGTATTTCTTTCTGCAGCAGAAGCAACTGTAGGCCAAATGCTCACAACTAATTCTCACAAAGCCCAAAAGAATAACTAACAGTCTTGGAAAACTTGGCTGATGGGGAAAAAAAAAACACAAAACCATCAATTTTTAAATTTGCAAGAATGCTTGGTTAACTGAGTAGTTTAAAAATTGTGTTCTGAACTTGAAATAAAAAAAAATGCATAATCAGTAAGAGAGTAAAGCTTAATTAATGCTATTTATAAATACTTAGCTTTCT
Organism: Aegithalos caudatus; assembly: GCA_013389925.1. Classification (NCBI taxonomy): domain Eukaryota; kingdom Metazoa; phylum Chordata; class Aves; order Passeriformes; family Aegithalidae; genus Aegithalos; species Aegithalos caudatus. The sequence continues at coordinate 14,186 of WEIU01013550.1, forward strand.
TCTCAGGGAAGACCTAGAAGTAGCCAACAAGAATTATTACAACTTATACATAACAAAACTGTATTAATACATTTATAATGTATTAATATACTAATACTGTTCTCATATTTGTCATTTAGAATTTCTGAAAGGGCTAAAATTCCATGAAATGTAAGCTAAATACAGGAGGCCCCTAAAAACATATATGAAGCAGAAAAGGGTACATATCAACCTCTTCCCACAGTCTTGTGGTATTTCCCATTAAGACTTGCTTTATGAGGAATCTTTTCCAAAGAAGTGCATGGGAATTATTTGGAGAGGAGTCAAGCATTTGTCAAGTATAGGTCATTTGCATGGTTCAGTAAGGACCAGTTGATGCATTGCTCTGCTGTGCTGTGTCCTGTCCATCCAAAGTAGCTGATTTCATAACTGAAGTGGTCAGACCCAAGCAGATTAATCTTTTAACAGTTGCTCACCATTTTGGGAGCTATGGGAGGATAGTTTGGCTTTAGGGAACTTGGGACATGTACTCATAGTACTAGCTGGACATAAACTAAGGAAATGTAAGAAATATTTCCTAAAATGTGGATGCTGAGGAATTTTTATTAAAGGGTTCACAGGTTTTGTTGTGTCTTGATTTCTGAATAGAGGACAGTGTGGCCTAAAAATTTTACATAAAGTGATTTTGAAACCAAGCCTGAAATACAGGTTGGGATACTGTGTAAGTATCCAGTTTTTTAACTGAAGAAATAGATTTAAATTTTATGTAAATGTCAAGACTGTCAGCTGTCTGTGGATTCTCAGTGGATTTGACAGAGGAAAATAACACCACTTTTTTTTGCATATATTGATAGATGTGTCAGGACAATGCATGATGCTTTACTTCATATGGCAGAGATGTAACCAAGTTACTCACACTGACAGTGTCTTCTGTGTGGCAATTGCTTTTGAAGTATGTTTTGAATTTGGTTTAAAAGCCAGATAACCCAGATTCTTGTGAATACACAAGGGAGGGTTTATTTCCTGCAATTTCTGTAGTCATACAAAGGGCAAGATTTAGAAATGTAAATATTTGCAAGTTACAAAGATTATTCATACAGTGCAATATTCTGTTCAAAAATGTATATAAATACTGTATGAAATACTGTACTGTCACACTTTTATGGCTTAAGGGTTTTCTAGCATCTGTGGAACTCTAGGGAATTATACAAGGAGTGAAAAGCCTGAGGATTTTTGTTTCATTCAGTGTATAATATGCATCTTAGAGAGTTTTAGGTACACAAATGACAGCACACTTTAACAGTCAGAAAATTGCATATGATTTTATAAAAACATGCATTGTGAATATGGGAAAAAAACCATGCTGTCAGTCTTAGCTTTAGCCTGTCTTTGCTGTCGGAAATAAATGATGGAAATAACATTTTATATATGGTCATTATTTATATTATTGATATTATTGTTAGTAAAGCAGAAGTCCTTGACATGACAAGTGAAAATACAATAAAATGTGATTCCTGTTCCATGTTAGCATAGGATGATAATGTGGCACCTGAAATTTGCCATCAGCTGTTCAATGATCTGTGCTGTCTTTTTCATCATAGCCTGTTTGCTGGGGGCCAGATGCCTACATCTACATTAAACCATGGTAGCATTTTGTAAAAAGTGCTATTAATGAGTGTTAAATATTCAGAAGCTAGCAAAGCATGCAGTCAGACCAGCTTGGTATGATAAAGCACAGGAAAATATGAGAGACAGGAGGAAAGTCAAGAACATGCAACCAAAACGGCCGTGATGCTCCTATGTGTTACCATCTGCACCAATTACTGCAATAATCACCCCAGTTCAATGTCTGCCCCCAGTGCTGTATCCAATATTGCTTTTGTCTTTGCTAACAATGGGGTTAGTCTCTGAGAGTGGGCAGCAAAGCTGTTGGTTAAAAACTGAGATATGCTGGCCAAACAACACTATGTCTTAGTAGGCACACAAAGGACTTCAATTGCCAATATCAGTAACTTTTGGGCTTTAAAATCTCCAAATTTAATTTAAAGCATCAGCATTTATAACAATATTAGCAATAATCTTGAAATTTATTTAATATAAAGTCTGGTTATGCAGTTCAAAAAACTTTATTTGATGTGTTTGCAATTTCTTCTGAATGAATGCTTTTCTATTACAATATCCATATCAAGAATATGATCTTAGAATAAATACAAGAACTTGAATTTAGATTGGCTCACATATCTGCAAGCTGAGAAACTCATAACACTTTGTAGTAGCACTAATTTTTTAGGATCCTCCAGAAATTAAAAGTGCTGGGAGGTAGTAGAGCTTCCAAACAACCTACACAGTTTGAAAAACAAGTACTTGAGTGGCTTAATTATTCACTTAGGCTTGTTTATATGCAATGTAAATAGCAAGCTGGCTCTGACTTCTTATAAATTGCTGCTACTGTACATCCCAAAGATAAATTGGAAACAGTTGCTAAAAAATCTCCCTGTAGTCAGTTCAATCTTCATTCTGTTTTTATCTGTTGAAATCCATCTGTTTCTAGTTGGTGGTTGTTTGCCTACTGAAGATCATGTCCTCTGAATAAGTGTTTCTTTCATTGTGTCAGAGCAGCTCCAAGACCTTTGAGGCTGCGGGCTGCACTGAACACAGAAACAGAGCAATCATTTTATGCAAAAGGACTTAGATTTTGGATTTAGCTCAGTTCAGTACACAAAGAAGTGCATTGTAGGAATTGATTTAGTGCTTACTGTACAGGAGGTGATAGTCCTATTCCAGCACAGCTCTAAAACTGAGCCAAGGAATAATTTAGTGAAATACTCTGAACCCTTCTCTCTTATCCAATAAGAGCTGCAAGGTAAAGTAGATAATTTTGCTTTTTTAAATAACAGGAATAACTCTTTAGATGGATTTGGTGGCTTATTAATAAAGACACGCCCTTCTGCCAGTGATTGAGGGTTTATGCATATTATACCAAACACATTCAGTGATGTGCAGATGGTGCAGATGCTGTGATTTTTTTTGCTTGGCACTAATATTAAAAGGATTTAAACTTGAACACTTCTCTGGCAGCTTTTAAAGCATTTTAAAGCAGTTTTCTAAAGTTACAAGGCAATTAATTTCTAATTTGTTACTGTTTTGTAATATGTAAAGGTTTGTCCTAGAAGTAAGGAAGTCACATCTTGACTGAGACATGCTGTTGCATTTAATACACAATAAAAGTATTGTTCTTTCTTTTCTGCTAATGCTTCAATTCAATTTGTAGTTTTCATTACAAGTCCTGGCAAAGTACAGTCCAACCAAAACACTTACATATACTTGAGGAAAATCATCATCTCTACCAAAGTCTCTCAGAAGACTTTAAGGTGTTATTTATCTAGTATCAATACAGCACCCAAACAGCAACTCACAACCATTCCTATAAAAATGTGAGTCTATGACTCCTGAGAAGGCTGAGATTCCAGCTTCTTATTTAAGATAAGTCAAAGGCATGGAAAAAGATTTAACAGGAAAGGTGAGACAAATTTGCAGTAAAATCTAGATTAGCTGCGATATCAGAGAATATGAGAAATGCCTACTAACGAAAGCAGGGCACTTTGATGTATTAGGAGATGAACTTATTGCTTGTATCACGTGATCCATGAGTAGATGCTGCTATAAAACAAAGAGTAATATTAATAAAGATTGATCTCAATACCATAAAACTGTCTGTTTACTATCCCAAACAAAAAAACCTTTAAGTAACATCTCAAAGCTCTCTGGGTTTTATTGGTTTTTAAAATTAGGCAAATACTGGGGTCCGGGGGCTGACAATTAGAATTTTTCTGGAGTTTGACTGGTTGGGGGACAAGAACTCAATGAGGTATGCTGATGCACAAAAGCCTGATTCAAATTTTCAAGTTCACTCACAAGTGTTCAAACTCTCAGAAAATAATTTTCCTGTGAGCTTTGTTCTTCCAGCAAAACACTTGAATAGGTATCCATTTGAATTACATTTCCCTGTTTTTTAGGACTGGCACAAGAAATTGCTTTGCAATTAGTTTTAACAAATGTGGGTCTGAAGTCATTTAGTGATAGCTATAAGATGAAATAAGAAATATCCTTCATTTTGTTTAAGAATTCTTTATGCCTTGAAACTGTTTATAATACAGAGCTACAGCTCTCAGCATTCTCTGATGAAATAAAGGCTATTGTGGATCTTCAATCTTCAAGAACTATTCTAAGAGTCAGGAAGTGATAGATGACTAAGATGGGGTGGAGAGTTGTTTGTTTTAAAGTTTTGCCATAATAGGTTTCCCAAATTGCTTAGATTAGTTAGCAAGTACATCTTCATGTCTTCTAAATAGCACAATCTCTTAATTTCTAGAGTTAGATATTTAATTATTTAAATTTGTAGATACAGAGGTGCCAACCTGTAATTTTATTCTAAATCATTTAAAAGAACTTAAAACTGAACTTATATTCCTGTAGTCCATTCAACTCAAAACTCTTCTCTTTGCTTGTTCTTTCCAATCTTTAGTTCACCATGTATCTCTGTCAGTTTGGTCAGTAATACTCTCTTGATATATCTATTTCTAGGCAGCAGTGTGTTAGGAGTGAAAATACAGAGAATATGCATTGTTAAAAAGTTATAAAACTTGTAATAATATATAGGTTATCCTCACAGAGCAAGGAAAGTTATCTGCTTGTGGGGAATGCAGGGTTTTTTTCCCAAAAGCCAGTGTAAAGGAAACAGCATCTTTCAACCTACTGACTAACTGATATGTGTTACTGAAGGACTTGTTATTCAGTAAAACTTCTGGGGTTGACCCCGGAGTTACAAAAAGTATCTGCACAGTTGAAGTTGCTACCCAACTCCCATAACTCATGCCTAGTGACAGAAGTGACTGTGAAATAGAGGCAGTGTCTCTCCTCCCACCTAACCCAGCTGCTTTGTGTCTCAGCAAGAGCATAAATGCCTCTTTTCCTTCCTAGTCAAAGGTGGGAATTTCAAAAGAAGAGAAAATCTTGAGAGGATGTCTGTGGTGATATTGCTCTGCACAGCAGGGCTGGAGGGATGGCAGACTCCTTGCAGGGCTCTGTCACTGGAAATGCTCATGTGAAGTCACAGAGAGAGGAAGAGAGAGAGGGAGCGGGGGAAGGAGTCCTGCCATAGCAGGAGCATGTAGAAGGAAGCATGATCAAAAAGGCATCTTCAGTATTGTAATAATAATGACAACACAGCTTTTGAGCACTAGGAAATTTAGCAAAAAGTATTATGAAGTGATCAAGCTCTTTATTGCTAGATATAATGGTGCAAATTTGATAAATCAGAGGTTAGATTATCTTCTTAGTTAAACTGGTGTAAATCATTTGACAGAATAGTCATACCAATATCTGTGATGATCCTCAAAAACTGGAATATAAGGGTAGCTTTTCTTATAATAATAATAATAATAATAATAATAATACTTCAGCTGTTAAAAAATCATGACATCATCATAAGATTTTGGCTATGTAGTGTTTCAAATCTGTTTAATGGAAGAAGGGTCAGCATCGCCTGTTCTGAATGATGTCTTGTCTTGGTACTAGGTACTTTAAAATGAAGTGACCTTTATAAAAAGATAGTCAATCCACTTCACTGGTACTTTCAAGTGGAGCATGATCACAGAATCACAGAACAGCTGAGGTGGGAAGGTACTTCTTGAGATCATCTAGTTCAGCCCCCCTGCTTAACAGGGCCATCTAAGAACTGGTTGCCCAGGATCAGCTGGTTGTCCAGACAGTTTTTCATTGTCCCCAAGAATGGCTTCCCTGGGCACTCTGTGCTAATACTCAGTCATCCTCACAGTAAAAATTTGTTTCCTGATGTTCAGAGGAAACCTCTTGTGTTTCAATGTGTGCCCATTAACTCTGATCCTGTCACAGGCACAACCTGGCTCTGTCCTGTTTTCATCCTCTCTGTGGGTATTAATAGATATTGATAAGATCCTTCTGAGCCTTCTCTTCTCCAGGCTGAACAGTCCCAGGTCTCTCAGCCATTCCTCATTGGAGAGAAGCTCCAGTGCCTTAATCATCTCTGTGGCCTATTGTTGGGCTCTCTTTAATATGTCCCTGTCTCTCCTATGATGAGTAGCCCAGAACTGGACCCATCACTCCAGGTGAAGCTTCTCCAGGGCTGAGTAGAGGGTCAGGATCACCTCCCTCCTTCTGCTGGCAACACTCCTCCTAATGCAGCCTAGGAGAACACCATTTGCCTTATTTTCTACCAGGGCACACTGCTGGCTCCTGTCCCACTTGGTGTCCACCAGAGCCCCCAGGTTCTCTTCTTCAAAGCTGCTTTCCACCTGGGTGCCCCCCAGTATATACTGGTGCACAGAGTTGTTCCATTTCAATTGTAGGACTATGAAGTTTGACCTGGCACTTAAGCCACACCTCCCAGTTTGTATCATCAGCAAAATTGCTGAGAATATGCTGTCCCCCTTCATGTAGATTGTTAATGAAGATGTTAAGCAGGCTTGGACCAGTACAGTAGTGGAGAACACTGGCCTCCAATGAGACTTTGTGCCACTGATCATGACTCGCATGGTGCTGCTGGTTCATCAGTTTTTCATCTACCTCTAGCCTGCTCATCAAGGCCCTAATTCAATGAGCTTCTCTGCAAGAGTCTTAAGGGAAAGAGTGTTGATCTATTGACAGAAAGTATCCTCTTTATGCCTTGCCTCTAGTGCTTTTTACTAGTCTGATTAATCTGCTCAACCAGTGGCTGCAGGATCAGGAAGTTTAATGCAGGGATTAGTAGGGATTAGTTGATGCTTTTCATTCTTTAGGTGGGGGCAGTCCACAGACACTGGCAAACACTATTCTTAATGTTTCATATATATATATATATATATGTGTGTGTGTGTGTGTGTGTGTGTGCAGTCATATTTTCATATTATTTGCCATACAAAACCTTTTCAGTCTCATCATATGACTCCTCGAGCTGGATGTCTGTCTGTGACCTTCATCTGGTTCTAAACAGTCTCCCAAATTTCCACTTCAGGAGTCCAAAATGCCACCTCAGAACATGTCCTTTACAGAATGGAACAGTAGGCTGAAAGTGATGACCATTTTTACTATTTCAGGTGGCAGTTACTCAGTCTTGTAATCACAGACAAACATATTCAAACTTAAAGCATTGTGTCAGTCTATTTATTCCTATTTGCATCAGCTTAAGACACAACTGAGATGACAATGTAAAAGTGGAAACTCTTGCAGTACCATGAGATAAGACAAAACTCTGTAAAAAGCAAATGTTTTCTACATTATACCCATAAACTAAGCAGAGAGATTTAAGTGTCATGAATAATCTGATTTCAAATAAAATGTTATTTGTCTGATTTTACCAGAACAGTTCAATGGGGAACAGAGGAAGTGAAGCACTTTGGTTTAGAAATGTTTGAGAAAGTAGCATGAATTATAAAAAATTCAGAACAGTATGAAATTATTTCAGAGGGGAAAATAATACTAACAAAGAATTGTACAGATTATTCTAAATACTTTGCTTCTCTGTCGCATAAGAATGACTGGACTCTCATTTTACTTCAAACAGCCTGAGTAGAAGTGTTTATAATTCCATGAGGAGGCTTAATCTTAGATCTCGCTCCTTTCTCTCCACTACACGCATTTCCTCACATTCCTTTTATACCTGTATATCTTTTTGGGGTGCTTTGCTGTGATCCAGTTGGGTGTATCTCTATTTATGCCAGCTTTTTTGCACAGCAAACTGTCTAATCTTGTTACCCTCTACTACTGTGAATAAGAATAAAACACAGACACAGGAAGATTTTCCAAGCAAGGTACGTTTTACTTCAACCAAAGGAATGAAACAGGGGAATGCTCTGATTGCAAGAGGCCTTTCTGCCCTGGATAAACCTTGAGCTTTCCTGCCTTCTCTTATGTGGGCTGGTCTCAAACTTGGCATGCCAAGTTTGTAGATGAAGTTACAGTTCTTTTGGCTTTCAGAAAATCTCTGTGCTTGACACAGCTGACAGCTCTCTTGATCTCTTTCTGCCAGGGCATAAATGCCCTGGCATAGCAAACAGGATTTATTGGTTTAAAGGACACAGATTTAGTAAAAAAAAAGGACTGTCTAACTTTACTGTCATGTGGAAGAAGCAACTGCCTGTAATGGCCCATTGTCCCAGTTGTCTTGGAGCTGCATAGCTGAAACTCTTCTAGCCCTGAAGCTTTTGCTTAATTTTCCACTTTGGCAAACAATCTTAGACAAGAAAAACAACACCAGCATTTTTTCACAGTGATTTTTAAAAGCTCAAGCCAAATTTTTAGCTAGTGTCAATCGGGCCAGCAATCTTGACTTCAAGGAATATTTGCTAATTTACATGAGCTGATGGTATGGTTTGGAATTCTAAAGCTATAGTCGTCATTACCACACAGAAAAGAAAATAAACATTGGCAAAGCTTTTTAAAAGGACATCTAAATTGGTTTCATAGTCTGTCACCTCCATAAATTTATACAAGAGACCATGCATGATTTCCTGCTTGCAGGCTCATTTTCTGGTCAACACCACAAAATGGTAATGCAGGAAAGAAACAAAACTCTCTTGAAATTGATGGTATTTTAAAAAAGTTACTGCTATTCAAATAAATATTTAATAAATAACTGGTTATACAATGGAGTATATCTCTTCCAGCATGAAGGTTTCAGGAAATAAAGCAGGAGAGAATTGGATTTGCTGCATGGATGGGACAGAAACCCTAGCTTGCACCATGAAGTAATTTTACTGTCCTTAATTTTCTTTGACTGAGAGAGAAGCTCTTTTGGCAACCCCTGCAGAGCCCCCAGCAGATTACCTGTTTATGCAAGCTGAACTCAGAGCCAGAGTTTAAGCTAAGCACAGTGAAAATAATGGGTAATGCAAAAAGCCAGGTGTTTAGAGCAGTCTCATACAAACTAATATGTACTTGTTTTTATAGCTGGGTCCTGGTGAACCAGTTATAGATGATATTTTGCCAATTTTCCAAGGCCCCAAAATGTGCCAAATCCCATGGGAGTGCTCTGTTGTTTTTTTTTTTTTTTTTCTCTGCATCTAATGAATATTTAGGGAGACTGAACAAGAACCTCTTTATTTTTGTGGATTTAATATTTGCTATTATTTGGTGGATTATAGATTACATCCTATGAATATATATGGTATTGTGGAACCCAAACTCCTTAGCATTGCTTCAGGATCACTCAGAGGGAAAAATACACACACCTCTCATTTTCTATTAATCAAGGCAAAAATTTAATGATACAAAGGGTCCTAATCGAATCTGAATGAAGTAACAATGGTGGGGTTTTATTTAATAGGTACACATATGGGTACTCATATGTTTGTTGGTACATAACCTGTACATTTATGGAAAAATTTTCTAAAAAATCTGATTTCTGGCATACAGGGTTAGAAACTACTAGATACATAAAACTAGATACATAAAATCAGAGTAAAACAATACTTAATGCACCTAGTCCTTTGAAAAATCTGTCTCTTATCTAGAAGGCACTAGATAAGATCAGAGGTATTTTGAAAACCTAATAATTTCAGTGTGTGATTCTAGGGAAAAGTAGCTACTAAATCATGAACACATTTAAACTACATTATGAAACAATGTGATAGTCATATTTTTTTTCTTTGTTTCCGTCAGCCTTTTAGCAAACCAGTATATATATAGAGAGAGATAGATAGATATATGTATGTAAATATGCAGAAAATATTAAGGAGTAGGAAAAGGAAGAAAATAAGAGAAAAAGAGGAAAAAAAAGGAAATATCTCTTTTATAGATTGGCAGATTTATTTATTTATTAAAATACGTGTGACAATTTTTGCATTCTGTTGGAATGGGTAAGCTGAGCCATTTTCTAACCAGATAGTAAGTAAAATGTGTTAACAATTGGCCTGGCATTTTACTTCTTTGAAATCAAACCATTTGCACTGGAAAAATATTATCATCTGCCAAGATGATTGTCAATTTTTAGTAATAGCATTTTACATGGAATACTATAATCCATATAAGCACAATTAACATCACATTTCACAGAATCACAGAAGGCTCAACTCAGAAGGAATCTCTGCAGGTGTTCTGGTCCCCTGCTCAAGCAGAGCCAACTAAAACCTGTTGCCCAGAACCATGACAGTTTTTGAATATTTCCAAGGTTGGAGGCTCCACAACCTCTGAGGGCAACCTGTGCCACTGCTCCATCATTTAAGGCAGACATAAGCTGGAAAATAATGTATGCAGCACACCACCACTTTCAAGGGGTGAAACCAAAAATTTTCCTGCTTGAGAAATAAGAAGGAGCTGATGATCAGTTTTGAAATAAAGTTTACTTATTTTATTTTCCCTTACTGACTATACTCCCATGCCAACATTTGCTTTTTCTAAAATGTCATCACTCCCAGAGTCTTTTGTCCAAATATTATTGTTTAACATCCTCTATATTTGGAGGATCCTGAAGGGTTAGTTTAAATTGCAGATGATTATTTCTATCCCCACAGGCAGTGTTTTTTCTTTCTATTTGAATGTATAAGCAATCCAATATAATTTTGATTTGTTGTTGCCAGGCTCATTAAAAATAAAATCAGAGCTGCAAAGTTTGTATGCACAGCAAAGACAGATGTATTAATATGAGAGGTAAAAGTGAATAGGCAAATGTGAATGAAGGCAAAATCATTTTTCAGTGGGGTAAGATGAGCCTCTAACAATGTTTGAGGGGGAAAAAGTATGGTAGGCTTTGTAATAATCTCTTTACACCCCTTAAATTTTATACAGAAGAAAAATCTACTGAAACTTGGCTAGGCAAAGTTTTATGGGCTACAGCAAAACATTTATCTTGATATGTTTGAATTACTAGTATCTTAATATATTTCTCCCACCATTATCTGAGAATGAGATTCCTGAATTTGGTATAATCAAAATTACCTTCAATAACTTCAAAAATAATACATTTAAAGAAACTTGGGCAATGATAAGTCCATCAGGTGTGTCATTTGAAGACATGCTAGCATAACTGCTCCAGTTAGAATAGGTATCATACACTGGTGGTTGGTCAAAAGGCTGCTGCTGGTGTTCTCCACTCCCTTTTATCCAACTACCTGGAAATCATCAGCTTCTAGACTTTTAGACTGTTGGTGTGAGCCAGAAGATCCCTTGATCCAGGGACAGTGGAGGCACCCTGGGGTGGCAGGGCAGGGCCTGGAAACCCATCCAGGAGCAGGGCATTATCAGGTGGGCATGGTGACAGTGCAGCTGCAGAGTTTCTTGCACCATGCCAGATTTCATCCCCTCTGGTCAGGCCACAGGTGTAATGATCTTGAAGCTGTCTACAAAAGGATCTCAGCTGTTCCCTAGAGGCTGCACTAAGATGAAGGAACACAAAAAGGCAACAAGCTCATGGGTAACTGCAGCAGTTTTAAAATGCATCAGTTGTAAAACTGAAATAATTCTTTTCCTGCCATAAGGAATTTCCTGATAAAGATTACTCAGCAAAAGTAAGTGCTTTGTTTTTGGAGATTGCTTTTTCCCATTCTATCTGCTCCAACTTCTGTGGGATATAATTTTTCAACAGAGTCCAATGAAGAGTGCTTTTGTTCTGAAACTGAACCAAGTATGTTATTAATATTTACATTCTAACATCTTCTTTTACTTCATGCAAGACTAGGAAAATTGTTCCATATATAAATCTATGCTTCCTTCCTTTCTCTCTTCTTCATTCTATCTACACTCTAGCATCCTATGACTTACAACATTAAAAAAGGGAGGATATATATGACACAGAGTCAGGTTTTGCAGAATGCATTATGCTATGAGAGATGCAGTTACTTATGGAATGTAAAAATGTTAAGTATTCAACCAGGCTCTTCTTCAAGAAAACCAGTTACTTTCAATGTCATGTCCATCTAGCAGAAGTGGTAGAATTTTTTAAACGCATGTTGAGCTCTCACTGAATGTAAAGTTTCTCAAAAAATTTTGATGTTCTGGTTAAAAACCCTCTAATACTGATGAAATTTCAGTAAATAAATAAAACACACTATCAAATTTAACTGAAGTTGTAATCCCACTGAAGTCATTGGGAGACAGATTAGACACTACTACTAGTTTTTATTTTCTCCTCTTTGGTACTTTAACCCATAAGGTGGGAGAGTGTCCATTGACCAGGCATTCAGTTGTGTTTTATTGCTTTGCACTACTGAACAAGCCAGCAACTGAAAAAACATTGAAATTCCTGTCAGATCCATAGCCCTTTACAGATATGGGGCTGTGCACTAAGCATTTAACATGGTCTTTTGGAAAGAAGAGTCAATAATAATGCTGTATACATTCATTTACTTGAAGTAGAGTTAGTTGTCACCCATGAAACATGTAATTAAGAACCATTTTTCATAAATAGGTCTCCTTGCAGCCCAGCACATAAGGATACTTACTGACTACTGTGCTCCCTGCCTGTTTCAGAGGTCTTTCAGAGACAAATGCCAAGCATGCAATACCTTCTAGTTAGAACTGTTTCTGATACAAGTTTATTTAGAAGTCATGAACAGGTTTCTTGTTTAACAGATGAGGTCTTGAGAGTTAGTTAATAGTACAATATTTACTGTCTTTAGTTCAAATATTTTTGAGTGGTCTGAGTTGGCCGCCACATTACTAAATTGGGCTTTTAAACATTAATGTGAATACTTGGGCTGGGGGGTAGCTGTGGGGAGTTGCTTCTATTAGAGATTTTAGTTAGCACTAGTTAATGGAAAAGCACCAGCTGATCCTTGCTTTTGAGCAAGACATGGACCTTCAAACTCCTAAGATAAAGAATTTCACATTTTCTAAAAGAAATGTTGAAAATTACCTATTTGAATCCATACATGGGGGAGTTGAGTGATTTACTCAACATTCACTGCTGTTGAGCACTGGGGATTCCTTGTGAATTTAAACTTTTATGGGAACACAAATAAGAGTAAGCAAATCTAAATAAACATTTGTGGGTTTTTTTTATTATTTTTGTAATTTACATTTGTTTTGTGCATGTTGTGTTTAACTCCCATAGGCAGCTGAAGCACCACACAGCCACTTACTCACTCCCCTGCAGTGGAATAAGGGACAGAATCAGAAAAGCAAAAGTGAGACTTGAGGGTTGAGATAAAGACATTTTAGCAAAAGCCACACAAGCAAGAAAACCAAAACAAGGAATTAATTCACCACTTTGGGCTCCATCAGTTTTGTTGATCACTCGGGACAGGAGAGGTGATGTGCTGCCCTAAAGTTATCAGGCAACAAAACCAGCTCTGGTGAGGCCACTGCTGCTCTTGCACTGCTTCACGAGGCACATTCTCCATTAGTGCCCACCTTGTTCTGGCCACCCAAATAGTAAGCACTAGAGTTTCATAAAAAATACCAAATTTTCTGGCCAGGAGACAGTAGTTCTTGACCACACTGGATATCTTCTTTATCCATTCAAAAACAGCAAATATATACTCTTAATCTCTAAAACCTCTATTTCACACTTAGAGTTGATTATAGAAGAATTCTGGCTCTCCAGAAACAGAATGAGTTGTTTAGACAATGTATAATGATAGAGTGAGCTTTTATAAAAAGGCACATCAATATTAGTGACAGAGTGCAGAGAAGAGTTATTTCTGGTGTGAATTTTCCTTATAGCTCCACTTGGAGTTTTTCTGTAGAATCAGAAGTGTAATACTGGAGCTCCAAAGATGCACATTTTGATGGAAATGAGGTTGAAACCATCTATCAAACTGCTGTCTAGAATGCCCTGCTTCCAATGTGTGCATAAAATTTTTCATCAATCTTCTCATTATTAATATGTGGTATGAAATAGAACTGGGAACTGACAGAAAGGTCAGTTGGCCCTTTAACCAAAAAAATGTGATATAGACTTTTGATCTTGAAACCCTAACAGATCACAGGAAATGAAACCTGTTGTCTGCACCATTTGAAAAAGGAGACATCCAAAGAGTACCAGTGGGGAATTTCTCCATTTGGTTCAATTGATCATGAGCAAGTGGTACAAAGTTCCGTCAAATTGGACTGCTGTCAAGTGACCACTTGCAAAGATAAATTCAATTTCAGTATTAAATTACCAACCAACAAGCAAGACAGAAGTAAGGTCAAAGATAGATCAAAGACAGAATTATGTTCAAGATTCGAGATCAAAGGAGAGTATGCTCAGATTATTTCTTTTTGAGTGGACAATTCCTTGTCACCTGGTAAAACAGGACTCAGTTTCCCATCACTACAGCTCTGAAAAGTATTACAGAATCTAGGAAAGTAAACTTCAGGTATAAAGGCTTTAGGATTTGGAAAACTTAAGTTATTGTTAATTCTGCTATATGTAAATCATTGAAGAACACAGAAACTACATAGTATTCATCCTCTTCCTACACTGTTCACTGTGGTTTTAGTTAGCTTTTAGAACATCATCTTTGCATGTTTGTCTGCAAACTGAGAAACTTTCCCTTGGAAAGTGAAAGGCACAAAGCACTCCAAATCAAAATATTCTTCTGTAGCTAACTCTGCTTCTCTCTAGGGAGAATCACAGAACTGTAAAGCCATGGAAGTTGGAAAAGACCTCCAAGATCAGCAAGTCCAACCCTTAAAAGAAGAACAAATGACACAAACCAGAAGTTACTGATAGTAGATACTAATTGTATCACTTAATGCTCGACTGGAAGATACTCAGATACAATGAGCAAGGCATCATTATAGAACCTGTTTAAAACAGAACAGAAATATAATTAATCAAGTAGAATTCACATTTCTTAGATGCACAGAGGATATGACTTAGAAAAATTGCTTATTTTGTTAATTTTGTGCAATTTTATTCAGAAACCACCCTTGAACACTCACCATCATTGCTTATGACTCACACTTTGCCATGTAATTTTTAATAGCCTCTGTTCATGTCAACAGCTTCATTTAGTAGCTGCCTCGTTACATTTCAAATTAAAGGAGAAAGTAATTCAATTTAATGGAAACTACTAGCACTTTGAAGTCAATATTGATGTAAAGCTGCAGGGGAAAAGTAGCTGAATTTAATAAAAGCAACAATTTCTAAATAAGGCTCTGTGGCATCTATGCTTTTAAATTGTGTTATGCTTATTGTAAATGTAAAATCAAAGATATTTTTCAAGTACACACCTGGATGCCATCTCTGGAATAGAAAAATTCTTAACAGGGCACAGCAGTGCTGGTTTTTCTGGGTGAGGATTCTAAATGGGATTTAGTTCATCTGTAAAACTCATATTTTATAATAATATAATTGCTAGTACAAAAGGCCAAGGTTGCCTGCAGGTGGAATTCACCCTGTTTAGACACTTAAGCCCAAAGACAGCATTTCTTGCATTACTGGTCTTAATAAGCAAAACAATCATCTGTGGTTCTTTTATTGTCCCATGGACAAAGGTGAGCAGGATTAGCAGAATTCATTTCATTGCATTTATTGAACATTTTGATTGGAGAGGACAATCAAACCGTGAAACTTTGACTTTACCTCTTGCCCTTTTTATATTAATGAAATATATGCTAAAACATCATTGAAACCTTATTCATTCCATAACAGAAATGAAAGGGTTGATATAAAAATGTCCCTCCATGAATCTACTTTTCCTCTTCACGTGCTGTGGCTAAGGTTAAAAGACATAACAAATATTATGATTCAATACCCGACACTGGGCAGTTTTACAAAAGCAGCCTTTCAGGCCATTTTATGTATTTCTTTGTCTATAACTAAATGGATTCTAGGGTAGGAAAGAAAATTTATAAGAAATATGTTTTTAAAATTTAAGTGCCCTCTGTGAGACTTACATTTATTGCTCTACATACCTATCAGCATAAATCCTTATCTAGTGCTTGCTTGCATGCCTGTTTGTATGCCTTTATATAATCAAAAACCAAAAGCTATGCTAGGTTTTTATTTCAAAATATTTTTACTTGTTTTTGTATGAGGGATGAGAAAGAATCATTAGTTTATGTTGTTTCATTTGCTTATTTCTGAAATTTTTATACTACCTGTTCCCTTGGAGAGTGTCTCTGCCTCTTATTTTGTATTGCTGGTAAAGACTGATAAGTTCTGTTCTTAAACCACAGCAGTTGTTTTCTGTATTCTTGAAAGATGATTCACTATACGTTTTAAATGACTGTGTGGCAAAATCCATGTGTATTTAGCTTTGTGCATGAAATTCACCTTCATCTACAAAGGTGTAAGTGTCCAAAGCCACTTACCTTGTATTATCTGTTCTTAGGCTTGGCTTAAGTATTTCATTGGTCTTAGACTAATTTGGTAGTGATAAATGTTGACATAATTCTAAATAATCTAATCCTTTTGTGTATCTACACTCTCATACATATCCTCTATAGAGAGGGTTAATGATATTGCCATAAATTTCATTCTTAAATAGCTTTCTGTGAGGAATATTTATATAGCAAACTGTTTACTAGTTTTAACCATGTAATAAAAAAATACTGCACTTTTAAAAAAAGTGTTTAAGGATATGGTGTATGACACAGATATCATTCTTTTCACATTAGAACTGTCTCCACATACATATAATGGAGATATAGTGCGGAGAATTATAGTTAATTATTAACTTTTTTAACAAGTTCTGGTTTATCTTTTGTCTTAAAATAGTTTTTTTTTATTATTATTATGTGCAAAAAATAATTTATAAAACCCCAAACTAACAGGTATAGCAAGCTATACTTCTCATACCATGAGTGTAAACATGCTCAGTATCTCCAGTAAGAGAAATAATTACTATGTTAGTTTAAACTCCTGCAGTTACCCAAATGGCAACCTATTAATCTTTACATAATTGGCTTGAGATTGGTATTCATTTGATTTAGCCTCACATGAGGTATAGAATTTCTGTTGTCCAAAAAAGATGTATTGGGCTGTATAATTTTATTTCTTTAGAAACTTGGAGTGGGTGTGTGGGGAAAAAAAACCCCAAATTTAAATTGAAATAATTAATTGGGGAATGGTGTACATGTATGTAACCAACTGAAAAGGCAGCTGAGCAACTGCAAGTGTGTGTTCTTAAAACATCTTTGCTAATATTTGAGTAAATATGAAACTTTGCAGGACCAGATACACATAGGCAAAATGTTGAACCCCATTTGAATTGCAAAAGAACTGTGAGCCAAAAGAGTTTAAGAGGTTTATATAATGTTTGAAGTCTCCTTTACAATTGTTAATTACCAATTTCCTCTGCCATAAAGCAGGTGTTTTCAATCAGTCACCAATATCAGTCACTTGGATATCCCCATTCCTGTTCAAGGCCAGGCTGGATGGGGTTTGGGCAACCTGGTGTCCTTGCCCGTGGCAGTGAGGGTTGGAACTGGATGATGTTTCTGACCCCTCCCAATACAAACCATTCTATGATTATATTTTTCTATGTTTTCTATTACACTTACCCTAAACCATAAACAGCTCTTTTTAGAAGAACTGTTTGGGTATTTTTCCTCTTATTCTTTATTTTTTATTTCAGCTACCAGAAGACAATATCTATGTACTGCTCATCATCTATAGGAAACATTCCACACAGGATCAATAATTCCAAAAATTAAAAAACCTAAAAAATTTGTGATTTTTTAAAAAGATTTAGTTCAGTTCTATGTTTGTGTATTGGATGGAAAGTCACAGCACAAAACAAAAAGAAGGAATAAAAGAATGAAATAAAAGGAAAAATATAGAAATGAAAAAAAGATGAAAAAATAAGGATCAGTGACTATGTGAGAAATTTCTTGGTGTTCCTAATTCTGAATTTCTTTAAGATTTCCTAGATATTACATTCTGTGTCAAAAATATCAAGCAAGTATTTTCACTAAAGTGTTTTAATAATCACACCTGAGAATATCAGTAATGCTGATCAGTTTTGGGTTTTTTTGGTTTTTTTTGGTTTTTTGGTTTGTTTTTTGAGGGCAGGGATGACAACTTTGAGATTAAGAGAAATCAAAAGATTCTGCAAATTAGATTATTAGCAAGTTGTTCATATTACAGTGTGACACAGGTGGAAAGCAGAGCAGTTAGGACTAGAACCACATTTCCTAACTCCCAGTCTATTATGCTGTTCTCCAAATCTTGGCTAGTTTGACATGTTAGTATGAGGCTTGAACCTCTTGCCAGCCACGTTTGATTGAGTTTCATATTGCCCACCCAGCATTTGCAAGGTCCAAAATAGTGTTATGGTAGTGAAGGGTTTAATTTCCATCCTTTTCCTATATTTAATCTATCTGAAAATATATGAAATTGTTTCTAATGCTTTCCATATAGCTAATACTGTTTGAGAGTTTTGTTAGAAATTTTGTAATTTTTTTTTCCAATTAATTATTTTAGAAGTTTTTAATGTTTTCAAGCATAAAATACCTTCTTTCACTGTTTTAATACCTCAGATGGCCTTGTGGCCATAGAGTTAAAGCTGATGAAGCTGATTATTTTCTGAAAAATAAAGCTAAAAATAAAAAAATAAAGCTAAAATGAAGCTGATTATTTTCAATGGTTTCCCTTATTTAATTCTCCATGGCAGGTGTGGCAAAGGTACGTGACTGGGAGAGACACAGACTCCTCCCACTTCCTTTCTTGATCAACCAGCAGAGTAGTTCAGGGAGAAATTTCCCCAAATGGGTGATCTGCCAAATGATTCCTCTCTTCACAAGAATATGTTGGCAAATCTTAGCTTACTCTGTACTAATATGTTCCTGCTCATTTTACTTCATGGAAAGATTTCATTTGTTCATGAAAAGGTGTTTGACATATCCCTTAAGACAGTGCTCTACACTCGACCCTGAGTGTGACTGATTAGATTTTTTCCAGCTCCCTTACCCCAGAACACCATCTTTTTGAAATGTGTCTCATTAAAAATATTCTATTAATGCCCCAGACCTACAGAAAGGTTTTTCTTTGGCATTAATGTGAGTTTCACATAATTGTGGTGGAAGGAACTGGAAAAAAAACAGATTTGAGAGGCGGATAGGATAGGGACAAAAGCTTCGCAAAGTTGGCATACCTCTGTCAAAGTCTGAGGTTGTAATGACACCTGGAATTACTCAGGAATGTTAAGATAGAAACCTTAGCCTTGTGTATTTATTCTCACAGTACCAGAGGTTTCAGTTTCAGGACTTCTAACCTCTAGTTTGGTTTTAGTCATTTTCAGTGTTATTTTCTAAATTTCAAAACCAACATAGGACTATTTGTTAGTTTTTTTTTTAGTTTTTTTTTTTTTTTTTTTTTTTTTTTTTTTTAAACTTATTTTTACCTTTTCTTAAGTAATATAATCAAAAGCCAATAAAATGGAAAAGGGCTTCATCTGTGAATTAAGCAGCATTGTCATACAATAGAGTGTTTAAAAATTGTCTGTTGATCCTTCTCTTCGATGTCTTCATTGATATAAGGAAAGGTAGTCTGGATGATATTTGAAATAATTAGAGCTTTTGCTGTTCTCAGTTGATGGAACTTCTCAGCTGGGAACTAGCAGATTTAAAATAACTGCAGCATGCCTTTGTTTTTCACATCTATATTTGCAGGGGGAACCATCAGTCGTCCCATTTGAAACAACTGTTGGTCTTCTTCAGTCATCCGGCAAATTCCCTTCTAAGCTGAGTTCATACTATGGCTTCAGTCTATTCCATTGTCTGCATTTTTCCATTCAGGATCTCCTCTAATTTATGACACCATTTAATAACCAGTCTCTATTATGAACAATAATCTTACTGTGTGCTGCCAGCTGTACACAAAGTCTTACACAAGCTGTGGGCTGTTATCACTACATAGCTACATGCCTTCCATTGGTCAATCTATTCCCATTCAGGGAATAATCATCAATAATAAAATCTTTCACCTTTTAGTCCAGAAGACTATCAATGTTTTTTACTGATTAATTTCTTGGTCACTTTATCCTGCCAGATATGTAAAAGTACTTGCTACGCAGGAATGCTGGACTAAAACTGTGTACTCCATCAGACTTAGATGGGTGTGGTGCATTATGCCACCAAGGATCTTGTGCTTATGCTTAAAGTATTCAGCACCACCAGCTTAGGAAAACAGGGTCAAGCACAATACTTTTGTAATGTAAAGAAATTACAAATCTCAGTAAAGTTACAATAGCTTATAACCTTGGAATATATTGCATAATTTATTTCATTAGAAGAACTGGGACATCTCTAGATCAGTGTTGCTTTCAGCCATATTAGATACTATTATATATTATTATTATATTTTATATTTTATATTTTATATTTTATATTATTTTATATTTTATATACATATACATATATTTTTAGAGTAAATATTAATAAAACATTCCCAAGTTGGAAACTGAGCCAAAGCTAGAAGCTCAAGCATAAAAAAAAAAAATATGGATGCTCTCTTGAGAAAAATGTGGCCTTTTTTTGTGTTGAATGATTTCAGGTTGTTTTCATATCCAGACCTATCGAGCTGAATGTGAAGAACTGGAAAATGGAGAGCATCCACTGTTTTCATTAAGAAAGACATGAAACAGCAATTGGATTCTGTATCATTCTATTTGTCCTTTGTGCAGGAAGGCGTCAGATCTCATGTCTCAGGCACAAACCAGAAAATCCTTGTACTACTTGTGGACTAGATTAAAGTAAACTGACATGAATTAATGTGTCTATATGGAGACTTCTGCATAGCTTCCAGGTCCCACTAAGAGCAGTAGAAAACTTTTCAACATATTTAATAAAGCTACAAAGGAGATGTAGTGCACTCCAAGTGAGCATCCACTGTCTTGTTCCCAAGGAGTGTAGTCATTCACTTTTGATGACACTTAGGATATTTTGGGCTTCCTGTGCATCCTGAAGAGGAAATGTAGAGTCATCCATAACTCCTGTGTGTAATCTACCACTAATCTACTACTGTATTTATTGCAACATATATAAACTATAGAAGTATTATATGCTTGTTGTATGTAACAGCA
>WEIU01013559.1:3877-15870 GCA_013389925.1 Aegithalos caudatus
GGAAAGAAATGGTTGAGTTGCACCTTTTCTCTTTTTTAATCTTCCAGCAGGAGAGACATTTCTTCCCCTTCCCTGTGCCTCAATCTTCCTTTTCCAAAGTGCTAATAAAGGAACGACTCAACTTCTCAATTGAAAGGGCAAAACAAAGTAGGTGCAATAGTTATGTTGATGTTGATTTTTTTTCTTTTAATGATAAACAAAGGAAAACAGAAGGGAATGCTACAACTGACCTAGAAAATAAAGCATGTACAGTGAATGTTTGTTCCATGTACAAGACCAGCTCTTATAGTAGTCTACCAGACAGGTCACTTCTGTTATCACTATTTATATTGCAGTCTTTGCCCTAGGGCTCAGCAAGAAGACATTGTGTAACAGGAATTCTCTGTTCGAGTTCTGGTATATCCAGGCCAGTACCTGCTCCCAGTTCCCTCTGCATAATGTCTCTCATACCAACATCTGATCTTGCACCATTGTCTAAGACCATGAGCAGGGACTTTTCAGCCTTCACATTAAATAGAAAATCAGCCAAAGATCACAAATCAAACAAAATTCCCCTCCTATTCATAGATTTGAAAAAAAAAACAAACAAACAAACAAAAAAAAACAAAACCCAAAAAAATATTTAGAAGATGAGATTTTTTTAGATTAGGCTGGGGGGGTGCATTCTGTGTATCTGTGTTTGGGAGTTTTTTGCATTGAATCTTGCACATCTAAGCTTTTCTTCCCATAGGAGTTGTAAAAAAAGAAAAATAGATACCAGTGCATCCAAACTTGTACACTATCATCAACAAAAGTACAGGGTGTTATCATAACAATATACAACTTTCTTAATCTTGCCAAGACATATTAAAGTTTAGTGCATAAACCTGTGATTGAATGATTGAACTATTGCTTCTTATTTCATTGGTAACTAACTATGCCAAGGCAATTCAGAGGTAAATCACAATACATTAACTCCTTCCTGAAAATTTCTTTCCTGGGCAACATGACTGTAAAATAATTTTTGTTTTGAGCTGGAGAAAAATACTTTGATCTTTCAAGTAGTAATGTTAAAAAAAAAAAAANTGTTAATATGATTCTAGTATACGTGTGAGGTATGGACAGCTTCAGTCTTTTTAAATTATATAAAATAGGGCAGGATTTTTTAACATTAGGAGTTAAAAGTCTTCAGTTTACCTTAATCAGATTCCGGGCAAGCATGTGTTTAAGCCAGGTTGAAAACTACAAGTATCAAGCTCCATGGCATCCTTTTTACCTTACAGTGAACTAGAAACAAAATTGTTTCTATTCCAGATTTCTCAAAAAGAAACAGGTGTTTTAGCTGCAGCTAGAATTCCTTGAAATGGTAATGATAATATTATAAACATTCTCAGTAAGATGAGACTTTCACCCTGGTGGAATATCCCAAAGAACATCAGACTTTGTAGATAAGATCAGAAGCTGGAAGTACATGGAGATCTAACAACAATCTTGTCAGTAGCTAATATTAATTCCTTAGCTACAGATGGTATTAATTTAATTAATCTTGAGCTACCTTCCTCTGAAGTCATCAAAATTACATAGTTGAGTAGTAGGTATGGAAAAATTTGTATTTTTAGAGAATGATTAATTTAATAACTTTAGATGTCTATTTTGTATGAAATCAATCCCATTTGAAAACTTCATGAACAGCTTCTTCTCAAAAAAATGTAATGTCTGGAAGCAAATAATTTTATCTATCTATCTCAGCTTTCTCCTAAGGCTTCCTGTGTGTTTGTGTGGGTGTGCTAGATATAAAATTATAATTCAGCTTGGACTGTCCTGGGTTTCCATTGCACTAGAACAGGACGGCAAAGATAAGAGAGTGTGCAATTTAGCCAATTAATTCAGATATTGAGAATGGCTCAATCTCTGAGCCACTAAAAGAATTTCAAAGAATATCCTTTGAGCTATAAGGACCCTCATGAATAAAACCATAACTATGACATCTCTGAATAGTGAAAGAGGAACAAGAAGTTATACATATGCCTTTGGGTATGATTTTTAACTGTAAAGGAAATTTCGAATTGAAAAGGGTTTTTTATGATGAGAACACACAGAGAGGCTTAAAAACTTAAAAGCTTAAAACCAGTGGCTGTTATTCCCAGCACATGTTAATCTTTAGGATCATCTTAAGAAGAAATTGAAGAATAAAAGCTTCCTGACAACATCATGTAAATAACAAAATTTGTTTTACAGTGTCATGCTCATCCCTGCCATATGATGGAATTCATATAACATTTAAAATATCTAGCGTATCTCAAATAATTATGGACTCATACTTCTATCTTCCTGTTAGGAAACACACTATTTCTCTCAGGAAATAAGGATTTTCCAGGTTTTAAATATTTAAATTAATTTTATATGAATAAAAGCTATGAGAGGTATAATAAAACATTGTCAAAGTTATTCTTTTTGGAAATAGTTAATTAATCCTTCTGTAACTAGTGATTTGATACAACATTATAAACTTGAGAAAAAATAGGCTTTGTCCTGTATTTTCTGTTTGTACCAATAATTAAGGTTGTGGGAGGCCCTCAAGAGGTAATCTATGTCAGAATAAGATTCAACTTGAAAGTTACATCAATTTTCCAAGAGGCTTGTCCAGTAAAGAGCTGAAAACCTCCAGTTTTGGCAGAGATGTCACAGCCTCTCTGAGAGATCTGTTCCAGTAATTCAGGGATCCACATCTGACTTCCCCAGCAGGTTCATGGATGACCAAAAATTGGGGGAAAGACCTGATATGTTGAAGGGAGGTATTGCCATTCAGGGTAGCTAATAAAGATGCAGGAATGAGCCAATAGGGCCTCTGGAAGCTCAGAAAAGACAGATGAGAAGTTCAGCCACTGAGAAAGAACCTCCTGCATCAGTGTTGAGACTGATGTCTTGGGAAGAGGGCTGCAGAAAAGGTCCTCCGTGTGTGCCTTGAGCCAATCAGCATGAGCCAGGACTGCACTCTTGTGGTGATAAAGGCTAAACACACAGAGGGCTGCTGTGGTAGTTTGGCCTCAGCTGGCAGGTAAGTCCCCCCATGCAGACACACTGACTGCTCTGCAAGGAGATGGGGGAGAGAAAGGAAAAGTGAGAAAAGTTTGTTTTGAGCAAGCAAAGAAAAATAAGAAATTAATTCACTACGTCCCATCACAGGGAGATGTTTATCCACTTCCAAGAAAGCGTGGCCTCAGCACACATAAGCTAGGAAGGCAAACCCCATGAAAAACATCACAAGTGCCCCACTTGTACCTTCTTTTTCTGACTTTTTACAGCTGAGCACAATGTGGCATGAAATATCTCTTTGCTCTGTTGGGGCCAGCTGTCCTGGCTGTGTCCTCTCCCAACTTTTTGTGCACCTCCAGCCTTCTCTCTGAGGAGGTAGACTGAGAAGAAGAAAGTCTTGACACTGTGAAAGCACTGCTCAGAAGTGCTGGTATGTTAACACTGTCTTGGTGAGAAAATCAAAACAGCACAATAGGAGATGTTTTGAATGGAATCACATCCATGGCAGGCAGAGCCAGTACAGCTGTATTAGTGAGATCATCGCCAGCTGTCTGAGGGGAGCTGTTATTGCACAGGGGAGGCCACAGCTGAAGTAATATGTCTCCTTCTGGGTCCCAGGGAAAGAAATATGTTCATAAAGAAAAGCAAAAACATCCGAAGATCACTAAGGCAGTTAGATGAAATACATAACCTGAGGGGAGACAAGAAGAGGCTTTGTTTGTTTAGCTCAGGGAAGAGAAGTCAAGCAGGCGAGACTTTCATTCCAGTCCAATGGGGAAGGTGGAGCAGATTTTCCCTGACGTGCA
The DNA here is from genome assembly GCA_013389925.1 of Aegithalos caudatus. Classification (NCBI taxonomy): domain Eukaryota; kingdom Metazoa; phylum Chordata; class Aves; order Passeriformes; family Aegithalidae; genus Aegithalos; species Aegithalos caudatus. The sequence goes on from WEIU01013559.1 coordinate 7,699, forward strand.
ACAAAAGGGCAGGGCCTGTTAGCCAAAAAATTGTAGCAGAGCTTCCAAAGAGATTGCAGAACTGTTATCCTTGGAGTTTCTCAAATACAACTTGACACAGTCCTAAGTGCATTTAGCTGCCTTTGAAGGTAAACCTGCTTTAAGCAGGAGGCTTAAATTAGATGACTCCTCTCCTTCTAACCTAAATTACTTCACAATTCAACTGACTGGCTATTTCTTCTCCCTATTACTCACTAAACCAGTTTGGAAGAAAATACACTATTTATTTCTGTCTCTGATCCTTTTGTCTTCTTCATTTTAAAGAGCCCCTTTCCTGAATTATTTAGAATATGAATGCAAACGCATGAGCTCAGAGTCTCTTGTGAAGCTTTCTGATCTGTTTCTGATGCTATTTCCGTAACAGATCTGCCTCTTACAATTAGCACAAAAACCAGCAGTATCATGCAGCTTCCCAGATAGAGTTAACAAGCAGTTGCTTTGTATCTATCTAATACAGAAATAATTTACCTGTACTGATATCTCTTCAGGGAACATGTTTATGTTAGTACATTTCTTCTGTAGCATTTAAAGATGATATTTTTTAAAATAGGAAAAAATAAAGGGTTTTTTTTAAACATCCTTGAAAGGGAGCTAACAGAATAAAAGAACACTCCTTGTCATTTTATCTTTGAAGTGAAACCTTTGTGTAAGTAAATATGAGTCATTCGGATTTGCTACCTGCTGAGGTAAAGTACTTGTTTGCTGTAACACTGCAGATATAATTTTTTTGAAATACAATTTCTGTAAAATTGAGTTTCTATAAAGGTTTGAACTAGTGAGAAGAAGTGAAAAGGTTTTAATAGGTTCTTTCCTGAGACACCTTCTAAATGATGACAAACAGTGATAGGATAGAACCTGTATTAGATAGTACTTCATAGGGTATGGAGTTTTGCTTCAGGGATACTGAGAAAACATAACAAAAATCATTAGGATTTTTAAAAGAGAAGATGAATTTTCTTTTATATATCAAGAAGTCATTATGTACTACTGCTGTGTTCAAGGGTCTTTCCATGATTTCATTAACCTTAATTTCCAAGATCTTTATAACTCAGCCATTTTTAATCATATTACAAATGCACCTTATATCTCAAAGAACATGTATGCAAATTTTGTTTAAAAATTTTGAATATGGTTGGTCTAAATATATCGACATTATTGGCTGAGGGTCAGACAGTACTAGAAACCTGAAAAGATATTGTTCTTTAAAGATCATAGGCTGAAGTGGTGATGTTAAGGTCAAATTTGAACAAAGCTTAATTTAAAATAATGGTTTGGACATGCCTGTCAGCCAGTAAAGTCTGTGGAATAACCTGTAGTTCAAAAAACAATGTAGACAGAAGAGAAAATGAGGAGAAAATGTCTGGGGGAAAAAAAATGAAATGTCAAGGCATGACAATGCAAAGAAAGGTAGCTGCGATCTCTGCAAGTATCTCAGAGACTGGAGTAAATTACTTCACTTAAAATTGTGCTCAGTGATTCAGGTCACTGATTAAGTCTAAACTGGACTACCCATGAGCTACATCATTATGTAAATGTGTCTATTTTTGATAATTAACATATTTTTCACAATCACACTTTGTCTTGGTGTGGAAAAGACCTGTGTCTGCTAGGGAGGGCAGGGACTTCCTTGGAATGGAGAATTCAAATCCCCTCCCTCTGAATTATTGAAATTTCAAAAATTAAGGGGGCTCTCAGGCAAAGATACGAGGATAGGAACAAGAGGTCTTTACTAGTATGTATAATAAGGCTAACAAACAACAACTACAGCATTAACAACAAAACAGAAACAGGAACCTCGAGGGCCTTTGTTTCACAAAGCCTGGGGCAGTCTGATCTTGGTGCCCCTGCAGGACTCCAAGAGCACCAAACTGGAACGGTGGAAAATCCCGGGCTGGTGGGTGAGATCAGAAGCTCCATCGGTGGGAGCTGGAACAGCAGAGATGTCCCTGCAGAGCTGTGCGGGGTCACAGCATAGAAAAAGGCCTCAAAGCAGTGCTGAAGAAGCAACGGGACAGGACCGGCCCAGCTGCAGCAGGGTAGGGGGAGGTGAGCTCAGTATTCCTGGGCACACAAGCAAATGGTGGTAGATTTCCCAGGATCAGACTTGGTGGTGATAGTGAACTCCTCCCACAGCAAGCAGCAGCCTGGCTGTCCTTTCTCCAATGCTGAGAGCAAGAGAACATAGCTGCCTCCCCCCCATCTTTTACCTGACCCCAAACATCGAGTATCTTTCCCCGCAGAGGGAAACTCTCTGAGACAAAAGAAGGGTAGCCCCAATGTTACAGTCTTCTCCCAACTTTTGGCCACCTCTTTGTCTTGGTCAAGCACCCACAAGTACACAGCAGTCAGTCTCCTAGCAATTTATGGGAAAAAAGTTCTATAAGTAAAAAAGAAACAAATCTAACCCCCAACATACTTGAACCTATTTTATTTTTGTCTACACACAACATGAAATTGGCAATTTCCATCATTGCCTCAATTTTCACATTTCATGAGTTAATTGCTCCAGTATGCAGTCTCTCTTCTGACTTATCCAATGTGAGTCCTCAATATAGGCAGCAGTTCTTCTCAAACTGCTCCAACATGGGTTTGTTTCAGGGAGTATAGTCTGTCAGGAACAGATTGCTCCAGCATGGATCCCCTGCAGGGAGACAGGGGGTCACACAACTCCTGTCAGGAAACTCTCTCCAGTGCAGGTTCCCAGCCTATGTTGAGCATTCAACAATTCCAGTGTGAGACCCCCCTCATGGGCTGCAGGTGGATCTCTGCATCCCCTGACCCTCCATGTGCTGCAGGGGCTCAGCTGCCTCACCATGGGCTGCACCATGGGCTGCAGGGGAATCTCAGCTCTGGCACCTGGAACACCTTCTCACCTTCACTGACCCTGGTATCTACAGAATTGCTGCTCTCACATACTCTCACCGTTCTGTTGCCATTGTGAGGCACCCTTCTAAACTACTTTATCCCAGAGACACTATCACCACTCCTTGGCCAGTGGCTGATCCTTCTTGGAGCTGAATGTCATTGACCTTGTTGGACATGGGGGAAGCTTCTGGCAGCTTCTCACAAAAGCCACCCCTGTAGCCACCCTGCTACCAAAACCTGGCCATGCCGTAGTATTTAAATGAAATTTCATTTAAAAGTATGGAAACTCAATCATTTTATGGCTTGCAACCTTATTTCTTTTCAATCACATCCAGTTTGTCTATTTATTTTATTTGTCTACCAATAGTATTTTTTCATGGAAATAGGTTTTGTGATGGAAATGCATAATTAGATGTTTCTACCTCTTGTTTAAAAAAGTCCAAAACTTTATGTCCTGTTTTAGTGAGCAACGTAACTTTTAATAAATATGAAAAGATTCATATGTGCAATTCATATATATTAAAAAAAAAGACTTTCTGTACAACAGGAAAAAGTGTATATATGTGTAATTTGTGTGAGTCACAAGGCATCATATGAAATTAGAATTGTTTGTGAGATGAATGTGACTGAAGATATCATAATTCGTAGATGATGAAGTGATAAGAGGTGTGCTGATTTGGGCTTCTTAAGAAGGTTTGCAAATGATCAGCTTCACATGCCAGTACCAGATTAATCCATTCCTGATTTCACTAGGCAACTTTCATTTATTCTAAAATCTAACCACTGTGAGAGTGCCTCTGAATTCTTGTCTAAACATCAACTAGATATGTTTTCATGTGTTTAGTGTGTTAAATACTTTCTTACGCATTGTATAATTCAATACCTTACCAAATTCTTAGAGGTAAATAAGTGTTTTAATTCATAAAGTTCCTGGTTTTTTTTTTGGTTTTTGTTTTTGTNTGTTTTTGGTTTTTTTTTTTTTTTTTTTTGTTTTTTTTTTTTTTTTTTTTTTGTTTTTTTTTTTTTTTTTTTTGTTTTTTTTTTTTTTTTTTTTTTTTTTTTTTTTTTTTTTTTTTTTTTTTTTTTTTTTTTTTTTAATTTGTCATCAAATACTCAACTTCTGGCTTTTCCAAGAAAAATAGACTTTTAGAAAAACTTTAAAAATGCACATTAAAGCTGTATTTTTTCCATACAGTACTGTCATTTATATACTTTGAAAATGTGTTATTTTTGTATCTGATAAACTCTACTCTTATTTTGCTATATGTCACAATAACTGCATATTGCTTGCTCAAACCTCTCTTCTACAGTTTCCACTGACTTTGAATTTCAGCATGGTATTTACCGTTGCCAGGTTTATCAACATATTCTGAAACGAAAATCTTTCTAGTCAAAAGAATAAAGTGTTATCTTGTGTGTTGCATTGAAAGTTGCATTGAAATATATTCCTATATTTATGAAAATGCATTTTATCATTATTTTACACCTGTCTGCTTTGATAAATTTTGCACAAATGATTATTTATTCTTGTAATCAATTTCAAGGACAATGTAAATATTCATGAATTCATCATACCAATATTAATTTACTGGGATTTTGTTCACATAATAGGGAGTCTCTCATGCATCTATTATAATCTGACATACATTTTCAATTTGACAGTGGTAAATTAAATCCAGGAAACACATGTTTTTTCCATTCACAGAACTTAGAGTGTGATAATAAATTATTGCCATCAGTCATAATAATTGTGTAACTATACAGGAGAAAAAGAATCCACACAGGAGGGAGTAAGAAATATATCCTTCTTTGATTAATCTTTTCTAATGTGTTCAAAATAAGTGCATTAAAGGACCCATGCATTCAGTTCTGCATTGTTAAGAATTCTGACAGACTTAGTAGTATTTGTTTCATTTTCAACATGGTGTATATGCTCATATATAATAAAGCTTAAGGTCAGACATTTAAGAAGAGTAACTGAGCAGGAGGGAAGGGCCATAGAAGGAAAGGGGAGGGAAAGGGAAGAACGGAAGAGAGGAAGGGGAAAGGAAGGGTAAAGGAGGGAATCAGAGAGGAGAGGAAAAGAGGGCAAGGGTAGAAATGATTGTGTATCCTAAAAAAAAAGTCTGTACAGAGGAACAAGACTTTCAAGGAGAATGTTCCTTAGGAAATACTGTGTATGTCTGTAATGCCTATCCATGACAGATTGTTATTATAATATTGAGATGGATTAGTTAGGTAGAATTCTATCTTATTTCACTAGAGTTATTCTAATAAACATGCAGATAGAAGGCTTAGTAAAATAGGCAAAAAACTCCAATATCTATGCTCTGAAGCAAATGAATATCCCACTTAAAAATTCCCCAAACATTCTTTCTTACCAAAGTCACAAGGATATCAGGCTTGCGAAATAACAAAGCCCAGTATGGACTCACAGAGTTCTCATATTTAAGTTTGTTTCTCAAGATGAATAGTACCTTGTATGTATTCTTACAAGGTGCCTATCATATGTAATTGTACACAAAACTAAATGGTAAGCTCTTCTTTCCTTTGAAATTTTTACAATATTATCAGCATTTTTTTTTAATAATGTAGTAGATGCAATATGTGCCCACTTTTCCTTTACTGTCATCCATGCACTGGAGAAATATCTCTCTGTTGTCATTTACACAGTTTTTAATGTTCCATAACCCGAAGTCTGGTGAAGGGATGCACAGACTTGTCATTACAAGATAATGAGTTGCTCAGCCAGCATTTGGCAATCAAATCAACAGTTTTTAGTAGCAGTCAGAATTCTACATGGCTGTTGTTTCAATCAATGTAGAGCTCCCAGTAGTCTTAATACATTTTCATTTTGTCCATGCATGACTGAACCCAGAAAGCATCTCTGTAAAGCATAAACCCAAAAGGGGGAAATAGAAAATGAAACAGGGATATGCATGAAATAAGGTAAAAAAAAGACATTCTGTGTGGTAACCTACTATTTTTCTTCTTTTGGCACAGTAGTATAGTACTGTTTCACAGACACACAGAACTAGGTAGGCTTGGATTCATCTCATGGATACTCTCCCTAGACCCAGATCAGATATGATTGCAGCTAATGCATGGGGCTGGCTTGAACTAGGCACAGCCTGCCTGCTCGGCTGAAGCACTAGAATGAAATGTAGTAGTACTCCTGTGCAAATGCTCCACTGTGCTGCAACATATATTGCAGATATTGCATTTTTAACATGCTCTTTCTTCAAATTTTTTTTTTTCTTTTAATTTGGGTCTGCTGAAGAAAGCAAAAATTACTGTATATTGTAAGCAAATATTACTGTATACAAGACTGGATATTGGTGTTGGGACTTAGAGTCCAGCAAAGATGGCCTTGTCTGTAATACAGCAGACCTATGAATCCACTTATGTACCCATGTACGTTTAGACAAGATCAATTTATTAAGGCCATACGCAGATTCTGCCTCACAGAATGCCCTTTCCAGTAGAAAATAGTTAATAGAGCCTTTATTTCAATTCCCATTACACAGAAGAGCAGTAAGATTAAGGAATGTTCATTCTCATAGTGTATATTCTGCATAGAGATTATTTCTTAGGGCTACACCTGTGGATATTTAGGGACTGTATCTCCCCTGTTTTGCATCTTCAAAAGGCATTAATCCCCAGGCAGAGAATGGGGCAAGTGTCTCTTGCCATCACACAGTCCCTTCAGCTGATGTTTGGTTCAGCCATATGATACCCAGTTGATATCTTACAGCTTACATAAAGGTAATCATAGTATCCCAGGCTTTTTCCTAATAGTGAGTTAGATGCATTGTTTTTTACAGTCTCAAGTATCTCAACCCATAGGTCCTAAATGAAGGTACCATTATGTAACAGTTCTTGCTTTGAAAACTCAGTATATCAAACTAGGTCAGAACATATTCACAAATGATTAATCCTGTAATGAGAAGTGCAGTCATTTTATGAGAAGCATCCATGAACCTATTAAGAATTTTCTTTACATTCCAATTCCAAATAATTATATTGTCATCTCTCCAGGCTCCTTGTAGAGAACTGTTTCAAATCAGACTTGTGAGGGGTGTCAGAAGGGAACAATGTACATATAAAGATATTTTCCTTCTGTATGTCTGGTGATAAGGAACCAAAATGTATAGCTGGTCGTTTGCTGGATATAATTAAGACATAGTTAGGCAACAGAAACTGAAAATGCACTACTAGATGAATGATTGCAATTTAACACATTCTATAGTAGAGAACTAGCATATAGTAGCTCAGATGAAGTAGACAGGAATGTGACACATAGAAGCAAAGTCTATAAAGAAAGGCAAAAAGAATAAAGAAACTTCAACTGCTGCCAGATTTGAAATAGGATACATCTAGTGATTTATTGAGTGAATCACTGCACTGTATTTCTCAGTATTTACTGTATAAACTCAAAGCTGTTAGTGGTTTAAATTCATGCTTTTCATGATTTTCACGTTTGTGTATTTGGTATTTGTTGCCAGTTGATGCAGAAATTAATGGCAACAAAGAAATTAATAGAAAATCATACTGACAAGAATATTCTTGTTCAGTTTTGTCACATTATATATGATATATGTACCACCAAATATTCTTGCTCCTATCAGAAAGACTAAACAAGATTTCAAAGCAAAGTCCTTGTCTAACATTTCATCTGCTTTAATGTTCATTTATTAACTAGACAGTAGCATTGGGAAAGTGCACCAATAGGATATAGGTTTGATGGATGAGGACTGAAAACATTCTTCAAGCAAAGAAAAATGGCATCTTTCATTGTCATTTAAAAATAAATAGCGGAAAAAGTACCTTTTTTTGTTTGTTTGTTTTTGTTTTTCTGTAACAGCATTATTAACTAAAACAATCATCCATTCATCCATATAAAAGGATGCAGGGTGCAGGGTTTTGGTTCCCTTCTCAGCCTACATCTCCCACCACTCAGAACAATGCCAAGCCTTACTTATTGGACTAGCGTATGAGTTGGTCAGGATGTATAAACCCCCTCTGTATCAACCATACCACTGCACAGTGTGAGGTTCAGGGTTCACAGGTGTGAGAAAAGCATGAAAAAGAGTTTGTGCTAAGTCTCAGCAGTGTAATGCTGATGTGTTCCCACTGAGACTATGAACTTGCCTTCAGCTCTTGTTTAGAAGAATGTTTCTGTACTCTGCTTCAAATAGAAGTAGAACCTGACCTAGAACAAGTATGGTCAAAACCCTGTGTGAACAAGCTTATATTTTCCATTTTTAT
>WEIU01013564.1:1677-17339 GCA_013389925.1 Aegithalos caudatus
CCAAGTCCTGCAGGAAAGCATCAGAATGTGAGGGGGATGATACAGCCCCTTGGCTGTTACCAGTTCATAGTCACTTGTCTCATGTCTTACTATCTGGTGTCTGTGCTGCTTCAGTTGTCTCCTGTGGTAAAGACGTGGAGATGTAATTGCCTCACGTCTTGAGACTTGTTACAAGCAGAATGGAACACCCTGAGGCACCCTAGCACCAGCTTCCAAATTTTCTTCTCAAAAAGTTTTGTTGAGTTAAAAGACAGCCATGTGAACAGCTGAACTGCTCACTTTTTAAAGATCATCCATGCAGAGATAGTGACTAATGCAAAAGGAGGGTGAAAGCATGTTTGAAGATGAGGTCATAGCAGGCCATGAGCTCTGCTGCAGTTGAGTTTTATAGCCTGTTACATCATCTAAAACCCATAAAAAGCCCACTTCAGGATGAGAGAGTGAACATCACGAATACTGCATTACTTCTATAATAGCCTGTGATGTAAAGAGAAAAAACCAGGACAACATCAGCCCCCTTAATTTTGAAAGCTGGAATATGTGGATTATCATCAAAATGGTGGCAACTAGATGTTAGTAAGACTTCATCCAAAAAAAGTCTCAAAGTCTCTTCTTCAAAGCTTGATAAAAAGCCACAGCTCAAAATCAACAAACAGGAAAGACTCCAAGGAGACACTTATTTACTAGGTATTGGGAGAGAAACCTGAGGAAGTTTATTGTGCAGAGCACATGTACAGGTACACTTACAGAGCTTCAGATTACAGCTTGCATAGAGGGACAGAGGTATGAAATACATGATGCCAGTACTCTGGCACTTCCTTCACTTCAGATACATCCTCAAATGATATAAAAATAGACTTGCAATACTTTCTGACATGACCAAGGTTCTTCAGTTTTGATCTACATACAACTACATTAATAATAGATTAAGGGCTGCTATCAAAGCATGATCACATGCTCTAGAAGGAAGAAACTACAAAGTACAGCTGTCGAATCACTCTCGCTAGCTAAAGCAGGGGCAAACTAACTGCATCTGAACTTCTAGGACATTTGCTGGTCTATACAACCTCTCTTTAACATTTCATTCCTGACTTGCATGCACATGACACAAACCAGCATTCTCCTTCTTACTGACCTTGGACAGATAAGGAAAGCAAAGACTTTTTTCTCTAAAGATGACAGTATCATTGTAGGACATAATTCAATAAAACAAGCATCTGCAGAGAGGAGGAGAAACTGTGACATTAATATTTTGTTAGTTGATACTGAAGAAGTAGCATGTGACAGGTTTAGGCAGCATCTCAATTCAGTTTCTCAAGGATTACTCAAAATTGAGGGGATGATATCACTTCAAAATGCAGAAACTTGAAGTAAACATTTAACTACTTATTGTTTCCTTGCTAAATACGTGGCTGTCCTAAATATTCAAACTAGTCTGTTTAGCCTGATTTTTAAAACAGGTGTTTTGATTTAATTTCTGACAAGCACCCAACAGCAAAACAAGCAACAAAAACTGACAGTCCTTCACTGTGTTTTCTTCTGTCAGAGCTCACTGTGAAGTCTGCAACGTGGACATTTCTCAACACCAAAGAGAAACCAAGTGCACCAGGAACTTAATAAAATTAACAAATAAATTTAACAAATGGCTAAAAAAATGCATGGAGATCCCCTTTGTCAGAGACATGATCTGCATGAATATTTACAGAGAACCATAGAATTGTGAAGACTGGGAAAGACCTCTCAGATCATCAAGTCCAATGGTAAAATCCTTGATCACGGGTACTCTGGAGGGCAGTGAGATATGGGGAAGATGAATACGGGCCAGCTTAGCCCTGAACTTTTAGTGACTCATCAGTAACCATGAAGCAGGACAGGGACCTTTCCTGCTGAGTTTTGTCCCTGGTTAGCTACCCCAATACATACACTTTTCTTGGCTCTCAGATGATACAAGACAGAAAAGTATTTCCTTCAAAGGAAATTCACAAGTAGCAAAATAACATCAAGTGAGTCTTCATAGTATATTACAACTTCTTGGACTACTGCAATTTCTCACCCATACTAAAAAACTTTGAAAAAAAAAAACTGATTTGAGTTTAAAAGTCTGGATTCACCATGAGTAGACAAAGACAAGAGATATATTATGAAAATCATACCCTATAAATTAAGCCTAGATTTTCACTAGACTGGCAGGACACAGCAGAAGAAAAACCCATTCTCCCAAGAATGTCTACAAAATTAAAATAAACCAAACATTAAAATTTTAACCTGTTGTCAATATTTTTAACCCACTAGGCAATGATGTAGTGATAGTAAACACAAGAGACTAAATTACATGGAAAGCAGCACTTCTCAGATGAACTTGTTTACAATGAAAGAAAATAGTGACAAACTTGACAGAATGGAATGACCATTAGGACCAGAGTAGGCATTTTTTGTGTTACTAAAAACCAGTGTGAGTCAAAAATAAAAGGAAAGTAAGTTTTAATATTTGCCTCCTGTATTAAGAATGTGCATTCCTTTGCAAATAATCAGATTGGCAGTTAAATGCAGAGTTCATAGCTGAAAGATATGATTAACCAAGAATAACGTCTCTTGGAGTGCTCGTAGTGGACAGTAATCTTTCATTTATCATTGAGGTTAATTTCCATTTCTGAGGGTCACTAACTTAATCATATTTGCTTGAGTTAACGTTGAACTTCTATAATCATAACAAAAAAAAATATAAGTATTGCCTGTCTGAATGGAGCTAATTTAATCATATGACCTTTTCCATCTTATTTTCACCCTATGGCTATATGACTTCTTCTAACCAGACAGCAAATTACTGGACTATAAGTGGCATAGTATGCTTTGCTAATTTATTCATACATGCCTGAAAATTATGAGATGCTAAATTAATGCATTATGCTGTTTTACTGTTTTCATAACTTTATCAAAAGGAACCTACTCTTGCAGTATGTGGGCTTTACATAATGATAATTTCTTTTGTCAAAAGTGTAATCCAGGTGCTGAAGAGTTCACGCAGTAAAGCTTGGATGCTCATTATTCCTACTGTGGGAAATGCAGCTCTGCAGCCACTCAAGTGTCAAAGCAACTAGGGTCAGAGAAAACACTTTACACCTCCCCTGGTGCTTTTGCAAGGGTTATTCCTAAGAGTACATGTGTTTCTGCAAGTGTGTGTTGGTAACCCTGACTGAGCTGGTGATGTCTCCATCACTGATTTTCAGGTACTAATATTTCAGCAACATAGGTATTCTAGCAGTGCTGGGTCTCTGTTTAGAAACACAAAGACCAAATTTTCCAAAATCCAAGTGATGGTAAAGGAAGCATGAAGTATTGTGCCTCTCTATCAGACCTCGGATAGCTCTGATACCACTGCTTTGCAGCAATTAATAGCAATCAAAATGTAATTAATGTGGAGAATATGGCACGCAAAGAAACAACATCAGCACTGGCAGCAGAAACCAGACCTCTTGATTCCCATGCTATTTCCATGACCTACTTGGAAGATGTTTTTTAAATCAATTGCCATTAGATTCTTACGTCAGAAAGAAGCCTACTGGAAAGAAGTGAACAACAGGATTTCTGAAAGGATAACTTCAAACAATTGCAAAGCTATACACCAAATACTGGTCTGAAATGTTCTGCAGAAGTATTTAAATTACAAAACCTCTAGAAATTGGGGGGAAATTGTAGGGCAAATACAGAATTTCACTGAACACCGAAGTTTTTTATCTGCCAGCACAGCTTCATCACTCCTCAGTTCATTTCTCTTGTATTAATACCAGCAGTCATGGCAATATTTAAGAACCATCAAAACTTGCTTTAATTAGTTAATATCTGAATCTGAGAGATGGTAGTGATGTTCATGGAGACTTTATTGCCTTACCACAAGTGTATCTGTCTTTGTATTTAATAGAAAAATTGTACAACTGGGCCATGGATAATTTTCAGAAGTCAGTATATAGGAAAAAGGAAATGTTCCTTACAAAATCAAATCTACATTCTACCCATGTATGCCTTGCAGCATCACATATTTATATGAAACACAGTAAACCAGCTAATTTATTACAAAACACAAGACAGTGATTTATTGGTCCTTTGTCACGCTGCGAGAAAATCTGGAGTCTGTTGAATTTTTGTCTCCTATAGTTAGGTTTTGCAACACCCTAGCAATTCCGTCCAGTTGAATGTTGCACCTGATTCCATGCAGAACACAACCCTCTAATCATCAGGCACAGAGAAGATGGATCCCTATTCTTTAACCTTTAATTAGTACTTAGCTGCATTATGCATGCTGAGGGTAAGATTAGCCATAAATGCTTCCAGGGGCACTGCACACCTACCAGTAACCTCTGCACATAGAAAATATGTATTTCACTCAGAACCAGCAAGTGGAAAAATATGTAGCAGAGAGAGTTGGACAGCATATAATTAAACTTACTTTGCATATTATGTGAGTGACTAAAGTAGAAGCCATCACTCTGTCTGCAAAGCACCTCTCAAGGCTGCTACAGCAGAACCACAGAGCCTTGCAAAACCAGGTAGGTACGGGCTGCATGTGACCAGTGAAAAACAGGCTTTGTGTTCTGGCAGGGCTGAGACATCCAACACATCCAAATACAGGACCAGATTCTGCATGGTGCTGATGTCAATGGGAACTGCGGGTATTCACCACTTAAAGGAATTCACACAGCAGGCTATCAGAATGGGCCTTGTTTCAGCTATTTAGGCAATCAAATTTAAGGGGTTATGCTGAGTTTGTTTTACTCATTTGATGTTGGCCTTATCATTCCAGGATTTTAATGCAGTGAAGCTTTCCACTGTCTAGTCAAATTACCAGATACAATATATGATATTTTCTTAAGGGGTATTATTTTAGGGAACATGCTGATTTCATTACATTATACAGTGGGGGAAAATATATATTTATAATCTTAAAAATCTCATCTCATACAAAGCAATCACACCCCAAACAACTAAAGCAGTATGTTTTACTGAACCTTTCAGTGTTTTTTGCATGTTTGTCAGCATGTATATCATGATGGACTCATGCTAACTCAAGCTCTGAGTGTTTTCTGTGAACAATACTTTCTACCTCTAGACTCCATGTCACTGAACAGTCAACTAATAGTGATGCTTAGAAATTAATTTATTTCAGGTATGCTGTAAGAACCATAATCAGCCATAAATCCTTTTGCCCCATTTGCATTTACAGAATTTGCCTTAATTATACTGTTGCCTAATTAAGAAGCTCAGTCTAGAAGGGAAGTCGCGAGAAGCAATGATGCAGAAAGCAGAGGACCGTTTATTCCACTTCATGGATTTATAACTTTCTGCTACTGCAAACTATTTGGAACAGACTCTATTTGTGAGGTCATTAACATGTAAACAGTGTCACACTGAAGACACATGGCAATGACCTACCATGCTAATGAAAAGTGATATTGAGTTTGCTAATTCAGATAAGGGTACACAGATTGCCTTTTCTCTAATGTGCAAGGAACTGTCACAGAAATAAATGCATGGCCCTTGTTGCAATTAATTTGATTCTTGTTCTTTTAAAGCTTTACTTGTAGATTTAATTAAAGCTTTCATGCAGCACACACTTTCAGGAAGTATCTATGTTTAATGGCCTTTTCTCCTAAATTAAAGAAACAAGTGAAGGTTAAGATTCAATGAAGAACAAGAGAGCATAAAATGAAAACCTGTACTTAATACAGTAAGCATTACCTTGTTTTGACATAAGCAAATATGCAGTATTTATATACATTTCTTAAAATTAGTGTTATATTGCAGCTTTCATGGTGAAATAATTTTCAGTTGCTTAAGATAATTTTTTTCATTTTGGAATATAGAATATTGCATTCTATGCTTAAACCTGGAGGTGAATATTTTAAAAGCCTAAATCAGTTTTTAGATAAGAAAAAAAAAAAAACCCAAAACAACAAAACCACAAATAAAAAGTGTATGGTTTTCACAGGAAACTGAAGAAACAATCCCCAATTCAAAAATCCCCAGAGAAAATGCAGAGCACAGAGAATGAAAATAAGGCAATCCTAAAGAAATATTTTTCAGGCCATGACAGACATTATGGTATCTGGGGCAAGGGTAAAGGAGAAGGGGATAAAGAATAGGAGGACTAAGTAAAAGGAGGAGCAGAGTAAGAAGAGAAACAAATGAAAAAGTAAATGGCCAGGAGAACAAGGAGGCAGGCTTAAGAGCTGCTCACAGTAGTGTTGAAAAAAAGTTGGAAGGAAGACAACAATGGTAGGATCTAAGGAGTAAGTTAGGTATAATACTTCTGGGACAGAGGACTGGACAAGACACTTCCATGAATGCTCACTACTACTGCCTCAGAATAGGTTTATGCTGCTTTGGATTATATCAAATGTTGAAACTGCATTTACCTATTAATAAAATAAAATATGCTTTCTGTTCTCGCTGGGAGCATGTATTAGGACTCAACATGTAATGAATTCCATTCTCTATTTAATTTATTTTTTTAGAGCACAGAGTAGGTAATTCCGTTGGTTTACTAACACTCTTACAGGTTTCTCTTCATTTGCTAGTTTATATTATCTCACATAATCTTAGTCATATTACAGTGCAGACATGGCTCCTCCCTATGTGGGTAAGCAGAAAGAAAAGTCCTTCTGCCAGTAATACCTGGATGTTAGAGCTAAGGAACAGAGTTGTAATCTACCATGTATCACAAACGTGACAAACTGACCTGAAAAAGTCAGTAAAAACAAAGCATTCAGTATTTCATCTGCTTCTGAAAATACACTTGTAAGCCGAGGCACCTAACTGATCTGCAGCGATCTTTCCATTGACAATTTCCAAATATTACCATAAATGGCAAAATACAAGCCTTGCTACCTAAAATGTAAGCAAAAACTAGGCAGCTGCAGGAAATAACTGTAAACTGCATTATTATACTGAATATGAACATGTTGATGAAATCCATACCAGAAGATTTTTTTTTTCTAGCTTAGTGATGTAAACTCAGGAGGAAAGAACACTATCACTTTGAAATAGGAAGTGTGGAGTGACATAACTGCTCTGAAACATCTGATTCTCTCATTCCTGTTCAGCTGTGAAATGCACAGGTTGGGAAATGTTTTCCTTTGCCTTTTCTTCAGACAAGACACATTCCTCTGGTAGCTCCACTTTTGTTTTTATGATCAGAGGAATCAGGGAATGGGAATGAAGGAGAGAAGCTACCTCCCTCTGCAGGTGAACTGAGTAAAATTAAGACACTCCCAGACATTTGGTTCAATATCTCACCGAAGGATCTCAGTTCAAATGCAGAAACAGTCCTGAGCTTCAGCCACTAAAAGGAAAAATAAATGTGCATCTTGATGTTCAGCAGCTCGGTACTCACTGGTGCAGATATTTCACTCTGCTCTGCTCGAACTGCTGCTTATTTTTATTTGGATCACTGTGTCAGGTTGGCACAGGAACTGACAGAATTATGCAATACTTTCTTGACAGTCCTATAGATTTCTCTCTGTAGCATACACAAAATGTTACAGTCTAATAATAATAAAAGCAGTAACAACAAATCCTTTCTTGCACATTTGTAAATGAAATGGAGTAATGATTCTAACATATTATAAGTCTCATAAAAGATATATTCTTTTGCAACAGGGTGTCTGGAACTGAAGAACTGCCAGGCAGGCTTTGCTAGATATGCTAAGACAGAGCACAGTCCATTCCCCTGGTTCCTTGCTTGATTAGCTTTTGTGATGTTCAGTTTCAAAGTTGATGCAATCTTCCCAGCTACACTTTGCAAGTGCAATATTGCCCTGAAATTAGGAAGGATCCTGGTCAGACAGATTCCTTGCACAGACTCTGAAGTGGAAACAAAAGGTAAGAGTCATCAGGAGTAGAAGAAAGCCCCTGAGATATGGTTCCTCATCCTCTTAAGGCAGAAATGGGTAATTAGTGCAGTAAATCAATGACCAAGAAAAATGACAGAAAGAAAATTTGGAAATGAGTGATGATTTTTGTCATCTAGACATCGCAGAAAGCAAATGGCCACTGTTCTTCCCTTTGGGGATCTGCCAATCTACTCTTCAAGGGAGCTCAAAGTGTATTTTAGGTAAGAAAAAAAATGGAAAGGAGAAGTAGGAAAAGAAGCCAATATTAGAGTATTTCCTTGTGAAAGTAACACTCAGTAGTGATAAATGCTACCTTGAAGTGGATCATCATTTACCTGGCCATAACCCCTGCAGGTAGGCTCAAGAAATATATTTCAGGTGAAGCATCTCCCAGGGGATTCAGCGATAGAGAACAGATTTCAGATAACAAGCTCAACAAAAGAAATATCACTCAGTAGAAGCTATCACAATACTAATGACTAAAACACCTCAGTGCCCTGTGCTGGCATCACACAACAGACATGAATATCCTGTTACAGCTGTTCTTATCTGTACCACAGAAGTGACTAAGCCTGTGGCTTACTGGAGCTACGAAGTTTTAGGGTTAGATTCACTGTATGATTTCTTCTACCTATTTTTCTTTAAGCATTTTTTTTTTCCTGCTTGAGACCAGGAGAAATACAATGCATCCTTCACCTTATTTCCTGTAGTAGAAACTTTTGCAGACATATTCTGTCAATCAGTTCAATATTTCATCATGCCATTTTTAAAACTAACACTTCAATCTTTTAGAAAAAATACAGGCCAACAAAAATTATGAAATGAGTTTTGGTCTTAATATGCAGCATAAATTCTCTGCTTTCTGTTAACACATTTACAATCACATAAAGTGTAATGGCAGGCTTGGCTTTTAGAGAAACTGAGTTTCCAACACCATTACTCCCTTGTAAAATAAATACTAATATTAAAACATGAAATTCACCTTCCTATTTCTGTATTTAAAAAGGAAGTATTTAAAATAATTTTTGAGCTATCCGTGTATACAGAAATACAATTTCAGAGTAAAAACCACATAAATAGGACCATTTTAACCTGAGGGAAAGTTTGAAACAAAGTGAATGAAAATGATTCACCTTATACCATCTTTGAAAGTGTAATTCAACAATGATGGGTGAGAATGGCAAAATCTCAGTGCCTAGAATGACTGCTGTTGACAGCAAGCATGATTGATTTGGGAATCAAATTTTTAAGAAAGCTAAACCCCAATATCAACAGGCTAATTGAAAATTCATTCAATATAAAGTTTTATAGAGAAAACAGACCATCCTGGTAACAGTACCTCAACAAAAGTCACATGGGATGGCAACACAAATACTCAAATACAATGGTAACTTCTTAAATACACATAGCTGTTGCTATCATCTTTTTCTCTCCCAAGTATACGTATGGTGTCTCAGCGTTATATATAACACAGACAGGCTTTTTTTCAGGCTTATCCTAAAAGAGTATATGGATTCCATAATTTCTAAAAGCAACCTCAGTAGTCAATTCAAATCCCATATATTAGATTAGAAAACAACACAAAACTTTTAATAGCATGGAAAGAACAAAGACGTCTCTAGGCTGCATAAACGTTTATTTTTTCTACAGTTACATTGCTTCCCTCACTAAATGGCTGGTACCTTCACCAAACATGTAGCGTCCCCTCTAAGGACAGGAAAATCTCCAAACCTCAGCTCATCTGCAAATTTATTACTTGACATGAATGGAGCACATAGAGTAATTTCTGTCATGGTTTAGGAATGGCATTCTCCAATTTAGTGTTCCCACTGAAACCACTCCAAATCAAAGAGACATTCCTTCACTCCCAGCTCCCCTCTCTCCCTCCTTGTGGAAGGCATGAGAGCAGAATTGGAGGCACAAAAGGTAAAGGTAAGAACTATTTACTGGAAACAGCGACGAGATAAGAAAACAAACAGTAACAACAGTACTAAGGACAGAGGGTACAAGAAAGAGGCAACACAGACATGTCCCTGAAAACACCAGCCACTCCCTCACACGCTTCAGAAAGAGTTAGTAAAATTTAAAAAAATAATTACTTACTGCTGGGCAGTGTTTTAAGGATAATTTACAAATTTTTCTACAGTGAAATGGGAATATAAGCCTTGGCTATAAAGCAATACAATTAGATCCAAAAGAATCAGAAGATACAAGGAATCAGTATAAGAAATAATGACCTTAGATAGATTTTTAAAAATTATATCATTTATTTTGATTAAAAATAAGATCCCAATTCTGGCCCTGCTTGCTATCTGTGCATAAAAGCTAGATATTGCACATCTGTACACAAAGCACATTGAAAAAAATGTGTTTTTTAATAATGGTGATTTAGTAGAAAATCCTTCTTGCCTTATTTTGGACACCAAATATTATCTGAAGATTTCAGTAAGTCAGCATAGTAGACTTTGCAACATGCAACAAAACTCTTGGGACATCCCCACATAATTTAAGTCTAGCTTGCAAGACAATTACAGAAATCCATCTTTAGTTTTAGGATTCTGTGGTGTAGTCTAACAGATCAAACAGTTCAAACACATTCATGTTTTTCTGTTCAATACTCTCCTCCACCTACAAAATGCAAACATGATCTTGTTCTGGTTCCAGGGGTAGCTGCAGTTGAGAAAACAGGACTTTTTCTAACCTCTTTCACTATTTTTGAATTACTACAGAAGTTTTCAATGAGAAGACTGCATATTCTCTGGAATTATCCAGAAATCACTGTTAAAGAGTTTTGACACCATTGGTATTTTGGAAACCTTATGACTTTAATTATTAGGGCCATTTTGCAAATCTACTAACCCTGTGCCTTCTGTCCTAAGTGCTAGGTCAATGGCAGTGGGACCAGGCAAAAGAGCTAGAAATTAAGTCTCTATACAGAGATACAGAAGGCGACACTGATTATCTGCTAGTGAAGCAAGAGAACTAAACTGAGAACAGACTCCCAGGCTCCTGAGCTCAAGTGAGATATACAGGAAAAGCATACTTCAACTGGGCCCCATACTATCAAATTCTCATGAGAAGTGGGATATGTTTTCATGTACATTTATATGAAAAAGTTTGATGTTAGTGGAATTGGTTTTCTTGCAGGAGGAATTTTGTCCCCTGTGTCATACACTAACCAGGCAATAGAGCCTCTAGTCCGATACAGTCTATTACATTAATGTTTTAATATAGTTTTAGGCTTTGAGATTGAGATTTTCATACAGATAATGCACCTTTGATGCACTTCTGTTCTAGGGCACCTACCTAGATGATTAGTGCTGGGACACACAATAGCAGATTCCCCACTATTAAGATCCTAACATGATTAGCATTGTATAAGAATATTGGGTAATAATTGTCTCCTATTTCCCTACTTCACCTTTCACAAGCTGAAATGATTTGTGAAAAGGCACAAGAATATAATAACATTATGCACCTAACTGCTGTGCAGCACTGTTGTTACATAAGTACTTAATTTCAATAACAATCATAACATATCATTTTGATATCAAGCTCAAACCGAGAAACTGCATCAAAAGCTGCCTTCACAACTTTGCATTTTAATTTGGTATACATCCTACTCATAGCAATATAATGAAATCTTCTATAGAAAGGAACTTATAAAAGCTACAGTCTGTAACTATCTGCCCAAGAACCTGGGATAAATTGAATTGGCCAAACTATCAGGCAACAGTGTCTGGAGTAAATTCTGATGGTCCAAGCACTCAATTTGTTTTTCTGATGCTTTAATTTTCATGAAATGTAGTTGTTAGCTCCTGACATATGATTAATGAGCTCCAAGGGCAGAATCTTTATAAAAATTAAAATCTCAAATACAAAAGGCCAATGGTCAGCACAGTGGCGTTCATTGTCACCTCAGAAACAGGCTTGCCTAGTCCATTTGACCATAATTACACAACAAAATGCTAATGCACTTTTCCTTCTTTAGCCCATGGCACAGGGGTTTTTGCCCAACAGAAAATGTGTCAGGAGCAAGCAGTCGTGCCAGTGCCACCTGCCATGCTGAGAGCATCACTCATGTCCAGCGTAACTATTGACATAATATCCGTACTTTTTCCCACCTGGAATCAACTGCCAAGTCAAAAGACCTGCTGCAGAGTTAATGAGCACTATGAAAATTGCTCTAATCTTAAGAACAAAATAACTTATAGAGGACTAACTATGTCCAGAAAAAAAAAAAAAAAAGTTATTAAAAAAATCTGCTGCCTGACAGAGGCAAAAGGTATAAAATGCACCAGATGTCAGGAATGCAAGAGTGGGAGGAAAGACTGGCAGAGGTACTTAGGCCCATTAAAAGAATTCTCAATAGCAGTACTCAACTCTTTTTTTCTGTAATATCTATTGACTGGCTAACTAGTAAACACAAGATAAAATAGGAATAATTCTCTGCCAAACATGCACAGCTGTAGGTCCACCTCTGATGATTCATCAGCAGCTCTAGGCATCTGCCAATTTTTTTTCTTTTTAAATTTTAATTTAGGATGGATCTAGAAGTGGCAGAGATTGCAGTCTGCTAGGGAAGAGGAGCCCACAGCACACAAGGAAAGCAGCACACAAGACAATAGTAACTATTTCAGTGCATAGATGCTCACTTGGATGTTACAGCTTGCATTTACAATGACTAATCAGTAAATTTGAATATGATACTCAGTATAGAAGTGGTAAATTAGCAATGGCAGAGTACTTGAAATTATGTTTCTCAAAATATATAACATTTTATAATCCATACCAACTTCCTCAGCTAAAAATAAAACTGTAATGGATCCTGCATTCATCTAAGATTTCCACCAATTTCAGTGAAATTGTGTGATGCGTAAACAGGTGGAGAATTTGGTCCAAAATATTTCCTCCTACTGACAGCCAATCTTGACTGCACTTTTCAGGGCTCTTACTTCCCTTCTTTTGCCAGATCGCCAACAAAACACCACGAGGTCAAAATCCCACAATTTCTTTTGGAGAAGTTAATCAACCCAAACTACAAAGTTACTGAATTTGTATCACACCTACAAAAAGATCTTGAAGTCCCTAGGAGAGTAGTTCAAATAATCCTGAGATGCCCTATTCCATCTAGTGTTATCACTCCTTGTGACTGCAAAACTAGGGACAAAACCTGTTTGTAAAACCAAAAGAAACCATTTAAATTCAGGCATTTTCCCTTGTCTGTAGAAAAAGAGAAAAAAATATAATCCGATTTCTCTAAATAATGAAACAGTGTTTCATTTAATGTTCCATTTGTTTCAACTTTGTTTTTGACTTAGCCTTGAGACACGAATCATATCAAAATATAAATTTATTTACTTATTAAGTCAAGACCATGTTACATGGCTTACTGTATTATATTCTTTAGACATTTTGAAGAACTATGTTTAAATGGTCCCAAACTGATTTTATTGTTTTTAAATGTATTTCATGGAAAATATGTAATTTCAATTCAGGAACAGAAACAAATTTTGGAATACTCTGTCTGTGGAAGAGCTTATTTTTTCTGACCTCCACATTAATACACTGCTTTAAACAATGATTTAAAACAATTGCACTATACATAAAGTGTCAAATAAAGTAATATGAAATCGAATTACCAACCAAAAGAGGAGTTTCCATACATTGTGAAGTCTTAAGAGAATTTCAGTTATGAGGTTTAAATTTTAGTTGCACTAATTCATTTGAAGAATGGCTCTGCTTAGTTTCTTGAAGACCAAATTTTCCAGATAAAAACATTTAATAATTTTCCCATAAATTCTATAAATTAATGTTTGATGCTTTTTCAAAATATAAAAATATATTTCAAAATATTAAAAATGCATTTAAAAAGTTTGAAGAGCAGAAGGAACATGATAAACTTCATATTGCATTTAAATGAAAACATTACTCAAATGTGTTCCTTTCAAGAGCATGGTACCATCATATGTACTTAAAAACTGGGACTAATATTTGTCTTACGTAACACCTCAACTTTTGTAACTACGAAAAAATATCTCATAGGTTCCAGTGACTTTAAAATTTGAGGTTTAAAGAAAACAGATAACTACTGGGTAGCTGATTTCTGCTGAAGGCCAACAGGATTATACAAGATTAAATGCAACTCATTTTGCAACTAAGCAAGATCCCTAGTAGTTTGCTAATCTATTATGTACTCCTTGTACCTGGAAAGCAAGTAAAAGTGAATAGCCTCAGAAAGGGATTTTCTAAATTCATGGAAGGACCCTTCTCATTCATCACCTGCTGACAACAGGGAATGAAGCGAGGCTTTGGGTAAATAAAGGAGCACATAATGGTATTACTAAGGAGTGTATCAAAACAAACAAAAAAAAATGTTACTAACTGAAAGTTATGCTTCATGCTTCCCTCATTTTTTAGTGCTCTCTCCTTTGAAATTCACTCCAGAAATGGTAACTTATCATGTTTATGCATGATGATTATTCATAAAAAGGTAGTAATATGTACACAGCAACAAATGGAAATGCTGGTACAACTAACCAATACTATAATTTCAACAGTACAAATGAGTAACTATAAAATAAATTCTAAAAATAGTTATTTAGGCATGAAAATTTCTCATTGATGTGGTAGTGATATTTACACCTACTACTTCCCAATCAAGAAAATTCTTTACATAACGTTATTCAAAGGACTACAATGCACAGTATGAAACATAAGAAACTGTTACAAAGCTAAATATTTCATGACATTATTGACAATGTTGTTTTTATCTTGGTGAAACTTCTACAAGTACGTTTTAATAAAGGAACTTTCAGTATTAGCATTCACTACTTAGGCATGGAACAACATGGCAGAAAGTGTGTCTCTGATGACAAAGAAGTTACTTACAGGTAATAAGTGTAGGAGTGATAGCTTCTTCTGCCATGATGGTGGAAGGATTAGGCAGTGGTGGAAAAGATGAAATGGAAGGAAAGAAAAGTCAAATATTAATGTATGAAAAATCAAGATGAAACTGAGACCTGAACTGGTGACACAAATGAAAGATAGCAAGAATGTATATCTGGGCATATCATGCAATGTTTCTGGAACAGACAGGTGACATATCCAATCTCCATAACACTTTGAGCAATACAATATATAATGCATCTCCAACTGTTAAATCAAACCATCTTAAGGTACACCTACTAAGTAATGTTAAGTATTTAATGTCTGTTCATATCTGCATACACTACACACAAAAATATTCCAAATTAAAGTGCTAAACTACTTCTGATTACACCTCAGCTGCATTAGGAACAAGGATATAGAAACTCTAGCTGGTGTTAGAAGCTTAGCAATACAGAAATTCAGAATATGCTTTAAGTATTTCCTCTTCCTGTTATAGCACTCTACAATCTGATCCTATCCCTTTTTTTTACTTAAAGCAGTCAGTTCTGCCTTTGAGAGGTCTTGTTTCCAGAGGGAGAAAATCAATGGCCACAGCTCTTTTAATATTTCAGCTTTTAAACAACCTGTTAAATTCAGAAGGAAAAGATACTTACTGTCATGCAAATAAAAAGTCTATCCTTATGGGCTAAAATTATATTGGTGGTATTTCCCCATGTGGCATAGATAAAAATAAGAACTGATCCTGTACTTATGCTATTCCTGCCCCCATGAATGCCACAAAGAACAACTTGGGAGACCTAGCACCACCACCCTGACAAATATGGGCTCAGTCAGCCTTGCATAACCTCTTGCACAGCCAGATACTCTACCTAGACATGCTCTGTG
>WEIU01013564.1:17361-30568 GCA_013389925.1 Aegithalos caudatus
CACATGTTGGTAAGATAAAAGACTGAAAGGAACCATGTAGGCATTTGTAATTTTTACAGCACATGCATACAGCCCTTTGACTACAGAGGAAACATGTAAACAGGCCTTGCAAAGGACTATAACTAATGTTAACTTGCCTCTGGCTACATGCTTCAGGCATCCCTTTGAAAACTAGGCTTTCATCAAATTTTCTCTCTCATCTTCTTTGTGTGAAGATGCCGTTAGAAATATTTCCCAGTTTTTATTCCCATTTTTCTGATGCAAACAGTATTGTTCAAACACAAGAGGCTACACACTGCATATTTAATCACATGGCACATCTGGAAAATGTATACCTGTTAAAGTTGAGTTTTAAAAGATATCTAAGAATAGAGTAAGGGGCAAGCTGCAAAACAGTTGTAAGCCTCTTGGCATTCCATAGGGAGCATGGGATTAGGTCCTATCAAAGCACTTACCTGCACTATAAGCAAGTAGTTGTTTTCTGGTTCAGTCATAATTATATTTCCCCCTACCTTTACTTTCTCACTTTGATTCTCTCACTTTGATTTAGAATCTCATGACACTGCCAACCCTGTTTCTTGCCATATGTTGCCATGAGAGAGATTTAATGTAATTAGTACAAATGTTCTCATACTTCTAAAAGATGTATAATAATTTGAGAAACAACAATAAATACAATTAATCAGAAAAGCACTGCTGGTACTTATATGCAGAATTCTGCCAAATATGTTATAGAGATAAATTATTCCTTATTAAAAAAAAATGCTTAAAAACCAGGAACTTTATTGCGTGTAAATGTCCCATTAAGAATTTGTGTAACATGAGAAAAATTGGAAGTCCCAAGCTCCAGCTATTTTTATATTGTTACAGTTGTAATTTTTTCCATATGAAAGTCCTTGAAAAAGGTTTTGACTCTTGAGAATACCATACACGAAAGAAAAAGGTAAAAAGAATATGTTAAAATCCTGCAGAAAGAAAAAGTTTTGTACTTTCAAGTTTTACACAAGCATTTCAGGCCACATGTTAAAGTACCATTCAGAACTGAATGGATTTAGCTTTTCTAAGAAATATGGACAAGCTCTATTTTTCCTCGTACATAATTAATACAAACTGAAGTTTCTGTCTACATATGGAAACTCTTTTTCTGTTCAAAAGACTGAAGCAAAGATTGTGGCCAATTTAGGCCAGATTTTCTTATAAGCATGGCTCTTCAGTCACTTCCTGGTAGTGAGGTTATTTACGTCAATAAACTGCTTCTGCATATAGTGACAATATTAGGCAATTTTAACTCCTTTACGACTGAAGACATGAACTAATTTCATGAATACCACTTGTAGAATAAGGCCCCACTATAAAATTCACCAAAACCAGCACAGCAAGCTGGCTTGCAGAAGGATTGACCCATCAGAATGGAAAATTTTGGAACTATGTCATTACCTCAGTGTTTTCTTTCATCGTCTCTGTTTTGTAGTTGGCCTACAGGGAAAAGCAACGTTCAGGGAGGGGAGGCTGGAATTTTCCTTCAGCCTTATTATCTTCCATTTCTATCCTAAGTGTTTGAAATTGTTGGCAAAGGACTATGTATAACTGAACATCCTGATTTGCTGTCAGGGAATGGGATCAATGCACTCCCAGTCCAGCTCCACTGAGTGCAAAACCCTCCCCTATCCATCGCCAAGAACCAAGGTCTCTGACTTAAACAAATGCCACAATTACATACATTGGAAACTCATGGAAGGTTCAGGCACAGAGACAGCTGAAAACAGAAACTAAAAACAGGCAAAACAAAACAGCCTTTTTATGATCAGAAAAACTCCATTCTACAACTGAATCAGAAGCCAATGGAATAAAATTTTAATAACAGCTTCCTTAATGCACTCCCAATGCAGCAACAAAATGGCAGCCCAATGGAAACAGCTGCCCCAAAGACATATAAAGGGTTTTTAAGCAAATGTCAGACCAGCAACTTACCAACTTATGCAAAATTTTTAAATTTAACTTGAACAGAATATAAAGAAAAAGAAAAAGGATTGGAGAAGATAAAGCAGTAAGGGTCTAATTTATGCAAGTCATGATTTAATTGCTATTGCTTTTCCAAAGGTTGTAGCAACAGTACTCTCATTTTCTCCACAACAGTACTCTCACGGCTCCACTTTAAGTTGACTAAAAGATGAAGTTAGTGCATTCTTTATTTTAATGTTTTTATAAAATCCTATGCAAGTACACCAAAGACTGGACCTTGCCCAAGATGTAACATCCAGGATCAGTTCAAAATCCACTTTATTGTGGATCAGTTTTGTGGAAACACATCTATTGTTTCCATCTAACTTTGTGTTAATTCTTATGTGAGAGTTACAGTGCATATCTGAGGAGAGGAAAGCCTATTGGTACTAGTCTAATATCACAGAGAAGAATAATCTCATTGATATGACCATACTGGTGTTAGGAATAGTTTGCAGGTTCCTAGACTGCATCACACAACACCTTTATGCAGGAATGCTAAGAAAGAAAATATAGAACAAAATTAATAAAGAACTATGAACAACCAAGTGGAGAGATAAAGAGGAAAGCACTAACAGTCTTCCCCTGCCCCATGTGCCAAGTTTACAAATTTGGTTTATTTCAGTCAAAAGCTGAGTGTCCATACAGAAAATGCTTCAGCATCCATGATGTTTCTACCCTCGCTAGTGACTCCAAACCATGCACTGAATTGCTAGGCCACCTAATCTCTCTGGTTTATGATATAACTACTTCAGAAGACCATTACATAGTGAAATTAATAATGCTGGCTAATGATATTAATATTTGCAGAACCTCTTTACATACTGCTTTGGTAATGGGCACATCCAAAGCACTTGTGTGCTGCACTGAAAACCTCCTTGAATGTTGGTCTCCTCTACTTGGCTACTGAATTAAAAGTTCAAGAGAAAGATCAGTAAAAATCTGTGGTGCCTGGCACCAACCAAAAAAAGAATGGTTGTTGAGAGAAATGAGGAAGCTATTTAAGGAATGTGCTGGACAAAGTCATGGTTATCACACAAGTGAAACTGCTTTTCAAATCTCTTGACAGTGGAAATAAATGGTTAGATATTAAGTTAATGAAGCACTGTGAAGTCCCAGAGACAGAGTCGGTTTCATCTACTGGTGTGATCTGGAGATCAAGTACACAAGACTCTTTTCTGTGGAAGAATGAATAACACATAGTATCTGCTTTGGGATATGCCTTGAGATAGTGGAATGTGAATGGGATTTTGCTGTAGCCAACTCCAAACAAGACAAGCTTCAAAGCACACAGACTCAGTGCAGTGAAACCCACCATTGTAGCCCAGAGAGTCTGCACATAATAGTGTAGAGAACAAAGTGGTTCTCAGGGGAAAGGTGCCACTGAATTACAAGATGCTATTTTATTTTTCACTCAGATCTTTACACCAGTAAAGCTCCTGATAAAGTAAATGAAATAAAATGATGAAGTGCAGAAGTCAAATGGCACACTAGCTTGATAAGATTTTTTCCCAAAGTAGCACCTAAAATATCGCAGAACTGCAAAACCACTATGGTCACACTAAGCTTGTGGCATGATTTATACGTTTTCTTCAAATGCATAATGTATACACAGTAACTGAACCAAGGTGAAACCATAGGGGCCCTCAGCAGCCTAGTGAATTAATGCACCAATAACAATCCATTGAACAAGTGGTTCATCTTCTGCTTAAGTCATGAGTATATTCAAGATCTTCTATGCTACAGCAGATGCTTTAGAGGCTTGGGACACAATATACTCACCTCCCAAAACTCTCATTAAAGCCTAGTCACATCCTGTTACACAAATGAACCATTCTTACTTTTTAATATTTGCTTCAACTCATTTCGGTTTGTTTTGTTCAAGGCTGCAGCATCATACTGGGACATGTTTACATTATTGGTATCATTCTTTCTGTAATACACAATGAAATTGTGCATATTTGGCAACAGAGTTCCTGGGCTTGTATTTTCAATAGTTCCATCTCTGTCACAAGCGGCTTTATTTCAAAAACCAAGGAAGCTCACATAATGCACTTTTTCCTCTAACAACAGAATTACTATGAATAATAATTACTCCACTGTGGTAGACAGAAGGAATCAAGTATCCTTCTGCATTAATGCAAACACTTAAGATCTGAGCCCTCCTGCCTCTAATTAGATTATCAACAAGTTTTTCTTTAGAGAACTAAGCAGAAGCTGGCATAGCATATATTTAGCCAGAGACCCGGACACCTTATTCACTTCAAAACTATTTGGATCATTTTGCAATGTGCTCCCTTCAAGATTAAGAATAACTTGTTTCCCTTGGGTGAATACATTCTACCTTTAGCAGAAACACTTAAAGGGAGGCTCAGAACTCAGAACAGAGAGAATGATGAAGGCTGGTCAGGAACTGTGTGAAGAAGGATTGGCCAGAAAATCCGAGGAGCTTTCCTCCCTGCATGCCAAGTGGTGTGTCTGGCCCTAGGGAGGAGTTTGGGAGTTCAACTGTTAAAATTGAAGGTATGAATGATGCAAGAAATTGGAAGTGGGAAGAAAAAAGTACTGCAAGGCAGAACAGATTTCAACCCTGATACACTGTACTTTATTGAGTAGACTTGGTTACTGGGTCAATTCCATTGCCCCAGTCAGACTCACCCTGGGGCTTAAGTCTCAGTCTCTTCTGTACGGCAGCTTTTCAGTGCTTTACATACCTCTTGTCATGACCTAGCCCCTAGCCCTGGCCACAGCTCGCCTTTCTATCCATAGAGCCCTTCTAACTCATGGCCCTGCTTCTGTCTTCAAGGAGACTGAAAAGCAGCTACTTCTGTTGCCTGCCCTGAGGCACTGTCAAGACAGCTGCCTCCTTTGCTGTGCACCTCCACTGTTCAAATTCTGGAAGAAATTCAGGCAGCTCAGAGGTTTGGACTATCTCAGACCTGCCAAACTAGTTAACATACAATTAAACCACACAGGGCTGGCATGAGCCAAATCAGGCCAGGATTGCTCTCAAAGGAATAACGGGTATAATTTAAGGGGAATAGCAAGGAGGTGAGGAGTTATGGAACACAGTAAGGAGACAGTGGCAGAAGTGCAAGGAGAATTTTTCACTCAGCCCCTTTACAGAAGCACTCGCACATTCCCAACCCCACCTCTAACAGGTGCAAATCTCACATTGCTCATTATAGAACTTAAAACCTTATTATTCTATTTGCTGAATAATTTCTCCCAATCTAGACTAAGCTTCTAAGATCATATGGGTGGGGTTTTTTCCTTATCTGTGGCACCTCCCTAGCTATATTTTTCCTACTACTGTTTTATCTGTACAGTGTTCAGAAATACAAACAGTTCTAAAAGCCTTACACTTATAATAATGTAGCAGTTTTCAAATGATATTCAAAGCAAAACAATCTCAATGCATGAGTGTGTTGAAACAGCATTTGGAAACATTCAGGACCATTGTAACATTTTTCCTTTGTTTTCAGGGAATGAAGTTTATGCAGAACACAGACCTCATTCTTAGCACAAATCACCTTAGCTCTAGCTCCTGTTTGACTAAGGACTTCTTTTACATGCAAGAATGAAACTACATCTAGCTTCCAGCTGATCTGTCAAACAGGGTGGAGACTTACACAGGACAAGATACTCTCCTATTATTAGAGCCCATCATGCAGTACTGATGTAAGTAGAATCATTAACCTCGAGTTGTTATATATAAAACAAAGACACAAACAATAATTCCCTGTGGGTACAGAGGTGGCTTGGATACTTTCACCAATATCAAACTGAATACTGCCGTAGGAGATGCAATATGAATATGGACATAGAAAACATCCATTAATTGCTCACCTTTTCTTCATTACCAGCACGACCCCCAAAAATATAATGACAAACAGCAAGATGCCTGCAATGACTCCAGCAATTTTAACAGTATGGTCTGTCTGCTTCTCAGGCTCCGGGTCCGGTTTTCGAGTGGCAGCCCCTACGGAATTGATAAAAAGAAAAAGGGGAATGAGAAAAAGAATAAAGGTGTTATTCTTTTGATGTTTATACACCTAACCTACTACTGTCATTAATCTTATCCAGGGCCAACAGATATCACTGCCTGGTCTTTTAAGAAAAAATCCTGATTTCATATCTATTGTTAGGAACATAATTCTTTGTATTGTTCCAATACATTTTGCAGGACCACAATATAGGTGGGATAACACTGCCAGCCCTGACCCTTTTACAGGAGCCTCTTCAGAGATTCACAAATTTCTGTATTTTTATTATCTGTGCTGGCTCCCTTTTCTTTCTTCCATTTAGAAACTTGCTAACAACACAATAACTATACTAAGCCTTTATCCAAATTTGATTTGCTGGAACATTTTCCTCAATTATTTTTCATAAATGAAGCTGTAATTCCATAACATATTAGCTTAAACACCTGGAAAAGTGAGATAAGCTCATTTACCATGCATTTTACCCACAATTGTTTCTTTACACAATAGACTTTTTTTTTTTTTTTGCCTTTGGAAATCTAAATCTAGGTCACATCTGGTAGGAAAAAAGACTCCTTCTAAGCAATTTATTCACAAAGTGGGAAGCAGCTGATGATCACACCACTGGCACCTACATTTAATATCTGTTTAAATGAGATAACCAGTGCCTTACAGCAGCTACTGTCTTAGCTCCTCCAGCTTCTCCATTTAAAAAAAATAACATCGTTTGTACTGTTTACTGTATAATGTGATGGAACGTCAAATCCATGTCTGATGAAATATCCATTTCCCCTACTAAATGAATTCAGGATGAAAAACATTAAGGAAGCAACATTCAATTCACTAAGCTGATTTTATTTTTTTATAGACTTCCTTTTTTTTTTTAATCAAAATGTGTCAGCATTCATCATTTGAGGCACCATGCCATAAAGTGGACACAGGGATTTATGGATCGCTTTCCTGCTTTAGCTTTTTTGGGAAGGGAGAAGGAAGAGTAAAGCTTAAGTGAAGTGTAATCTTTTAAGACCACATTCTTGTATCACTATCTGAGTTTCATGGAGAATTCTGACAGCCCCAACCATATTTTACTTGTTTCTTCAATTTCGCTTTCTGAAAAGGAAGCAAATTAATGGCCAATTTACATGAATAGTTATTTTCTGAAAAACAGAATGAAAACACTTCTCTATTTTGACCAGGATGTTCTAAGCTGAGTACTTCTGCGTGCCCACAGTTACACTTTTGGCCTATAACTTCAAAACTCCTTGCCAAGAGGAATTCCAGAAAAACCTGCCAGAAATGGTGATAACCATTAATCAAAATATATCTAGAGCTAACTGCAAGAGCCAGGTTCTTTGGAAAATTCTGGCGAAGGTACTTTACGTAAGTGCTAAATCAGAGAGGATGATGTGCTTGCTGTCCCTGTGCCCAGTCCCACAAGAATTTGGGACAAGAAATTTCTACTGAGATAGAAGTACACACACTTTTCTGAAATGGTAATATCTTCACTTTGTATGAATAAAGGATGATTCATACTTTGTATGAATAAACAGTTCTATTTTTATTTTCCTGTATCATATATGAATAATTTTTAAAAAATTTATATTGCTGTACTTTTCACAGCACTCAAAACTGAAGTAGATATTTAGAAGACATCTAGAGCACGTTCATGCAAAAAGCAGCTATTGAGCGGAACTTGGCCAACAGGAAGCAGTGAATCAACTATGATACAAATGGTAAGACATATGAAGGACTCCAAAGCTCTCTTTTAAATCTAAAACCTAAGAAAGAAGAAATGTTAAGTCAATAGCAAGTAGTATCTTTTCAGATGCAGCCTCTAAGACTGGTTCCTTCCAAAGCCTATTCTTCATTATCTCCTTCAGGCTACCCCAGCCAACTGGAATACCCATCAGTAATGACTTGCTAGGAACAGTTTCTGCCTTATGGTTTCATTCCTTTTGTTAAGGCTTCTAGCATTATTTTTGGGAATATGAGTGCCAAACAGTGAAATTAAGTAAAGGCAACCATCCACAGTACTATCCAATGTGTTCTATCTCAGTTCCATGTCTCTCTTTAGCAGCTCATGGTCCTCAATTCAGTGGAGCCAATTACACTTACACTAAACAGAGTACCAAAATCGTAGTCAAAGCACACCCATTTTCTGCATATGATGGAGCAAAACTTTCATGAAATGCCTTCCATCACACAAAGCATTATCCTGTTGGTAGTACTGAACAAGCTGGCAAATCCACCGCTAATGCAAAATCTCCAAAGAAAGCCTACACAGGAAGCGGAGCAGAGCCTAACGTCAGGACACTCGAACTCCCATATTGCATCATTTATTGATTATCTGATTGAGGAATCATCTCAAATAGTCTATGAAAAGAATTGTAATGCTGAGTAAAAATAGGATACAGCTTCTCAAAGTGATGGACTCAGCCTTACTCACAACAGAGGTTGTCTTAAACTCGAAACATGATGTTTAACAAGCCTTTTAAAAACCCCTGTCATTAATTACTACAAAATAATATTGGCATTACCTCAATTCTCCTTTATTTCCATTCATCAGCTTATTTATTTGCTGACAAAATGTTGCTCCACTATTGTTTAGTGCTTTCCAAAATCTATTTGTGTTTTTTAATTAAAAGAATTTTCATCTTTCTTCAGTCTTTTAGTATAAAAAAAAATTGGGATTGCCTTTCTGCATTTTATTTAATGCTGCTTATTCATTTAACATATCCCAGTTTTTCTACAACTGGATTTTAGAAAATTGCTGTGTTCTAATCCACTCTTCATACCCCTTAGCATCCTGTTTGGTTTTATTTCTACATCAGATGGACACTGAAATTTTTTTACAGTGTATTGTTTACAGTGAAACATGCATCCCTTTCTCCAGTGCAGTGTTCAGCTTTGAACCCTTTACAAGTTAAAAGCCATTCAAACTTACATTTTAGCATGTATGAAGACAGAAACTTGAGTTGGTACTACGTCTTCATTCAGTTTGCTTTTGTCCCACTGAAATTCTTCATAGCCCTATGTGAATTCTGCTAACTTGTACCATTTAGCATTGTAATCAAGAGCTGCTGCCCCAACACTGACACTTCCATGCATTTAATAAACATATCATACAGCATTTAATATTAAATACTAAAGTCATTAGCTATGACAAGAAGTGTCACTTCTCCCATGTTTCTGTCTGATGGGAAGATGTTGATCAAGTAGTATTTGCCTCTCACCTCATAATTACTTCTTAACTGACTTTTAACCCATAACCACACAGGCAATTCCACTGGCACCATGGAGAGAAGGGTGAGCTGTGCCAAAGGGGAGGGAGGCAACTCAAGGCAGTAGTTCTGAAATTCATTTTGCCTCCTGATAAACTGCAATGTGCATTTGGTTTTGTTTTTATGTTTTCAAGAGCGACATGGAAAAGTACTATTGCATACCTAAAAAAAAGAGGTCCTTTGATTTCTCTTTTACTCTGCTGTACTGACAGATGCTAAAAATACTGACTGAAATGTAATCTTTCATTACAGAAACAGTGTTACTGATACACTATTTTATCATGATGATCTAGTCTAGGTGGTTTATTTCTTTATTTTATTACTGTTGTTTCAATCTCTTTGTCTGACCCAGTATTTTTTTTTTATTTCTTTGATCGTCCTGGAACCTTTAAGAATATATAGCTACAAGACTAATTCTGAGCCTCCAGTAAAATATCTGTATTTAATGAACACAGGTTGATGCCAACAACTGAGCTATGCCCATTGCATTTTCCTAACAACAGCGGACCTAATGACTTACTTGGATTTGTTTGCTTTACTTTTAAGAATTTGATACTACCCTTGCATACAGACAACTGACTTCAAGCCTTGTATTAAAAAACAACCCTCATTTCTCTTTTCTGAGATTATCTGGGCTAGTGGAACTGCAAGAATCAAGGCTAAACTGACACATACACTGTGGTGCACCTCTAGAAAGACATTAGGTCACTAAAGAGCAGTGAGTGCAGGATAGCTCAAGGGACCTGCTTAGAAAATGAAAAGAATAAGGAGATGTTTCCTGCCAGTTTAAAAAAGATGAAGGTGCTGACTTGGGAAAGTCTTTACTTGATGAAAACAAACTAGAGTGCTTCCTGCCAGAAGTGAAAAACAGAGATACACTTAAAGATAAGTCCTAAGGTGCTTGCAAAACTCAGCAAAGTATTTCCCCAGGCTTCCTGTGCTGAGTACAGTGGAAGACCGTAACATTGCTTGGTTCCATACCCTTAGATACTTACTTTTATAGCTAATCTTAGCAACTATAATTTCCCTTTTACTGACTGATTTCCCATTCTTTATGGCTCTCCCAACAGTAGCATTTAAAATGTGAAATATGTTTGTTTTTCT
Organism: Aegithalos caudatus; assembly: GCA_013389925.1. Taxonomy (NCBI): domain Eukaryota; kingdom Metazoa; phylum Chordata; class Aves; order Passeriformes; family Aegithalidae; genus Aegithalos; species Aegithalos caudatus. The sequence goes on from WEIU01013564.1 coordinate 27,731, forward strand.
TTAGTTAGAAAGAATGGCATTCAGCCAGCCTGACTCATGACTTCTCCTCATGGATCCCATTTTGTTCCATACTTTGCAAGCCCCACTGACAATATTTTTAAGTAGTACCCATTAAACAACCAAATATAGTATTTCACCTAGTTTTTACTCTCAGACCTATTCCATTAACTTTTTCTTAACATTGGAATCTCCTCTGAAGTTTAGTAATTACTCTGCCAGTTCATGGCATCTTACTTCCTCTTCAGAATGAGAACTGAATTATGTTCTAGTTGCTGACTGCCAAGAGTTTGAATTCTTAAATGACTTTGTGCAGCTAAATTTCTATTTCCACACAATGGGTTAGAAGACTGGGTAAAAACCTCTCTCTTTGAAGAATTTCTACTTCTGCCACTTTCTTTGGTGGAAAATTTCCCTTTCCTTTCTCACTCAGAAGGAAAAAGTATCATGTAATAATCAACTGCAATATTTCAGAAATAATAATCTCTTGCAGGTAGCTTATGGATAGAAAAGGTTGCAGCAGAACTACTTTTCACTAAAATGAAAGCTAAGGTGAATGAATTATGTAAGCAAAATAATCACTCCTTTAACTTAGAGGCAAGAACTATCTTGTTTTTCACGAAAAATGAAAATGTTTTCCAGTAAAAGTAATGGACCTCTACCAAACCGAGAGTTTAATAAACTCTCTTTCTCCTCTCTTTGTAAATGAACAAAGTTTGGACTTGCAGTTTAGAAGTATTGATTTCTTTCCCCCAAAAATGTACTTAGAAATGTCTGACCATTTTAGAATAGAATAACCATTTTAGAAAAGAATAACCAATAAAATAATCCTGGTTCAAAAGCCTAGGTGCTGCTGGTAATACTTACAAATAGAAGGGAGTAAGGTTTAAGCTGTTACTAGTAAAAACTAGCTAAAGGTTGTTTTGTCTGAAGTATTCTTTAAAAAAAAAAAAAAGTTTCTTCTATTTGAGTCCAAAAATAATCCCTTCCATTAATTAACTAGGCCAGTTTCATTTTATTTCTCCCACTCAAAGCTGACTGTAGTTCCTGCCTTTTGTACTTCCTTCCTGCAGCTTTACACTCTCAAAAGATACTTGCTCAGTTAGACACTTGCAAGTCTTTCCAGCTACATTTCATGCACAAGTGTTTCAGTGACTGATGTAATGGCTAACCTTACAAGGCTTTAAGGCAGTAATACAGTTAGTTCAGTTCATCCTATTTTCCAGTCAAATTTGAAACTAACTTTTGAGTTAGTAACTACCCTGTGACTTTTTTATTCAGGCAGTGAGATTCAACTATCATATCTCAGCACCTACTTTTGAGTTATTTCACAGAGTGAGTCAGGAAAATGAAACATTATACCCCTCCGTGACAGTTGCACCGTGATTAGGTGGCAGAAATCATGCAAAATGGTACAAGGCAGAAGAGAGGCAGAGAGGAATGATGCTCCCTTGGAACACCCATCACTAGGATCCTATTGTCCCTGCCACAAAATGAGAAGACTGAAAAGATCAGAGAACTTGGCTTTAAAGACTCTGCCCACACTCTCCAAGGACAATATGAATTAGAGAGGCTACTATCATTATTACTCTCTATTATTTGTATGATAGTATGAGCTAGAAGCTGTAAATCAGACTGGGAGCCCCACTGTGCTAAGAACAGGGCAGGCACACTGCTAAGTAATCTTTGCCACTAAAAGCACACCACCTAGCTGAGCTAGGCTGTAATAGGCAGGTGTAGCAATCAGGGTGGGGAAAGGAGGAGGCAAAAACCCATAGGAAGATGCATTTGCAATACCCAAGTAGTTCTATCCTTCCTGCTCTTTTAACTAGCTGGTATCACTCAGCATTTCCAGCTAGTACCACAGTAGAAACAGATCTTCAGGAGTGATTTGAGGGAGTTACAAATGTTTTAATTGATTATGTTGGTTGGGATATTTCAAGGAAGGAAGCAAAATAAAGGTTTATTAACATAAAGACTGAATGAAAGCAGAGTTGCCAAAAGAAAAGGGCTGAGATAAAAAGCAGTATGACAACCTAAGAAAGAATGTTCCTATGTCTGTCCTGGCAGGAAAACAGGTGTTTCACAGAGGTAGGTCCTTATAAATGTCAAATGACCAACAGAAAACCCAATCCTGTAACACAAACTGCAAAAGAGGACAGCAGTGCAAAACATTCTGTTTCCTCCAGAAACAGCCTTTCTCCCTTCATCTCACCCATGGCTGAAAAAAATGGTATCCTTATTTATAAATCTGTAGAAGCAGCATTACTAATGCTGTGAGAGAGAAGCCAATCTAACACACTTTTATTTGAGTTTCAAGTTCATTCCAGATGCCAGGATTTGAGCCTGTCTTGGAGAAGACCCAAAACACATACAGATCTGTAGATGAAATGAATTACCACCCTGGCTCTTCTGTTTATACTGTAAGTGACTGGCATTCAGTCCACATCTGCTAGCCAACATGTATTCTGCTAACAAAGTCTTTGTTTTATTACTCCTGGTAGAACTCCAGCTAGGAGAGAGAGTTCTCCCTTGCCATCCTCATTGTTAGCTTTCAAATCAGCGCTCCTCATTCTCCTTCAAAGCTGCAGGTTTTTGTCCATATGGTAGAAGTTATGAGGTGTTGTTGGGCAGGGTACACTTTGTGCCAGAAGGTGGTTTTGATCAGCATTTTTTCAGTTTTCTCTCTCTAGCCCATGTCTTGAATATATTAGTTCTGGAAATGTTGCAAGTGTAAGGTCTGTTTACTTCTCTTTGTACAATATTTTTCCTTTCTGTTCCTGGTTTCTCTTGGAAATGCTCATGTATAAACTGCATTTTCTAAATGGCAGAGACTATGTT
>WEIU01013564.1:30594-44239 GCA_013389925.1 Aegithalos caudatus
TTTTGCTAAGCATAGGAGTCATTTAAGTGTTGAAATCAATGTAGTCTGATTTTCCCTCCTATGATGTGCTCACCACTCTATTTTTTTGATGTCTGGGAAAGAGGGCAAGCAGCACTGAGATTTTAGCAGGGGAGTATTTTATTTTCAATTTATGATCATCATCACTATATATGTTGCTGTGTACAGGTCCTCTTTTCCCAGAAAAAGTTTTCTTTATTTCCCTAGGACAACCATGTTGATTTGGTATATTTTTTATTTGGTGTTCTTTTAAATATAGGAAAAAAAGCAGACTTGTTTCAAGGTCTGTGGTAAGAAGGGAGTATCAAAATAAGGCTCTGCTCTATAACAATAGTAATGAATTATTAATTTTGTTTGTGATATTCTTTAGGAAAATGTAAATATAAGTGACAAAGAGCTGCATGAAAAGACATTCAAAGAACTATTTCACTGATAAATACGACTCACTTAACTGACTATCATATGAACTGTGTCTCTCACTGGTGGATGATTCATGTTGGTGCATGTGAGCAGAAAGATTTCTTTGGTTAAACATCTGAATTTCTGGTTGTCAGGAATAACAACACTCTTAAAAAAACATGCCTATAACAAATAAAGTTCCCAGTTTCACTTTTGGTCTCATCACAATGTATTTTTAACAAGATTTTAGTCCAGACTGTTTAGACTGGATTTTTTTTTCTGGAGACTTAAAAAAGGAAATGTTGATAAACAGCTCATTTCTCCATTGAAACAAAGCCACCATCCTTTCTACTAGCTCTTTTTTGCCTTTTTCTTTTAAGCACAGAAATTTGAATAATTAAAATTCATAAAAATTTTCCTCTCTAGTGGGCACCCAAGGAGTTGGAAGCCCTTATCCATTCTCAAGAAAAGCATAAGCCCTCACGCTTTAATAGCACTGAGATCATTAAGAGATGTTTAAAGCACACTCAATAGCTGTACCATAACCAGAAATTATTAACAAGTCTCAAATATACAGACACACTGTATCTCCTTCTTGGAAATAAATAATTTACTAAGGAAAACATAAAAATAAAGTATTTGGAACTTTAAGCTTTCAAATGGCCCTGAAGGGTACTTCCACACACTTCAGTGTATTTTATGAAGAAAAAAGGATGGTTACATATTTTAAGTACTCACTACGTGTGGCCAAAGAAGCAGTCACAACGGTGTGCATCACAGACATCTATGCCAACAAATGGAAAATCCATGGCAGCATATCTGAAAACAGACTCTGCCACTGAAATAAAAGCTGAAATCCTCTTGACTTCTGTGGAATGATGAAACTGGGCTTCTTTACCAACTACTCTCTGATTACACAAACACAACAATGGCCAATATGAGACACATATTTCTAATCAAGGTTGACTGAGGAGCAATGCAAATATACTTGCATCAAATTAGCTTTATGCATGTAGGTCTCATACTGAATAAGGATGAAGAGGTCTGAGAAAAGAAGCACCAACAAGGCCTGAAACTGCAGGTGTCCCAGTACTTTGAATGCAGGGCTTGTTCCCAGCTGATGCTCTGTGAAAGAGGTCCCACTTGCAGCCACTGGAATTGCAATTGCATCTTACAGCCCTGATTTCTGTGAACAAGAAGTCACAGAGGTACATCATGCACAACAAGGCATGATGTACCTCTAGACCTAAACCATTTGATTTTATGGTTCTTTACACAACCTCAAACCAACAGTACTCAGGGTAGAAGAGTAACTCTCTCAAATTATCCCTAAGGAAATGAAAGCAGACAGTCCAGATTGATCCTGACCATACCTAATTTTCTGAGCAAGTCAGCACCACTTTCAGGTAATCCCTATAGAAGAAGTGGACAGTTTATCATCAGCCCCACCAAGGGTATCTTTCACCTACTGATGTAGACTTCTTCTTGACTCCCGTGCTTTCAACACTAGATCTACTCCTGAAAGGATACTCAGACATGAAGCATACAAGAAATATCAGACAGCACTGAAAATTTCAGTTGTTTTCTAGAAACAGGAAAGGTGTGGATTTGAAGACTGAAGAGGACTCTGCCCTCTTCAGGGAAGATAAGATGTGGTTTTCTAGTACTCAACTGGCTTCTACCAAGCAGAGAAGATGTGAAATCAGATCACAGTTATGTTTCTGGAGCTGACCTACTACTCAGGGTGAAACTCAGCTACAGAACTAGATGCTTTTGGCCTGGACAAACACAGCTGTTTCATTTTTCATCCCTGAATGCAAGGGATCACATTCAGCATGGGAACAAAGCAACCTGAAGCTATGGGTAAGAAGTAGCAGCGTGAGGTTATCATCTGGTTTTGCTGTCAGCCAAGGACATAAGCAAAGGAACACTAATGAACAGTTACAAACAGAAAGTCAGTGAAGCCTTGGTTACTTTGCCATTAGGAGGAGGGGGCAGAGGGTAATGCAGTATAAGTAGCCTTGTGGGACGTCTGAACACCCATGGATGTTTTGGCCTGTGCTGCCACTGGGTCACAGATAAGGCTGACACTCCTAGTGTCTCCCTTCACACTGCAATCCTTACGAAGGATTCTTCAGAAATCCTTCAGAAACAATCACACTTGGAATTTACTTCTCATTATTCACTATGCATGTATTTTCTTGGAAGGAAGCATAACACAGTTCATACCAGTAACAAATAAATAGAATTATGCATGTAATGATGCATAAAGAACTAGAAAAATATGTTTGTGATAAATTTATAAAAAGTGGGAAAAAAGAGTCAAAACTTTTTTTTCTTTTAAAGCATTTTAGAGTCAACGCTGTTTTGGGGCAGGAAGGTCAGTTAGAAGAACTGAAAAGGAGAATCAGCACAACAAAGGAAATGTAACTCCACAGAATTCTAAATCTTCGTGCTAATACTGTGTAGTAGTTCTTTTGTTCATATTTCAGAAATGTTTACGCTATTGCCAATTAAAAAAACCTATTCAGACTGAAATAATGTTGAACACACCAATATTCTAGTACAAGGACAAGAACAGACTAGGTCTGAATAGTTATCACTGATTTACATTTTGTTTTTCATTGATTTCCTGGAGGTTTTAGGGGTTAAAGGAAAATCTCCCCTTGTCCTAGTTTGATTAAGAATGCCTTGAACAGTCATTTTTATCATCAGCTCTCTTCACTTTTAATTATTGACACATTTACTCATAACCAGAAGCAGTCTAATTCAATGATAGCAAACTGAGAAGTGCAACTATTTTGCTTCAAAAAGGTTTACAGAATACTGTGCTTCCAAAGTGAACTCAAAAGTTCCAACAGAACCTGATGGTACTTTTTTCCCCTCTTGACAGCTTAAAACCATGCAAGACACCAGATTCTGTTCACTTTTATGGAAACCTGTGACACAACTTTCATTTGCACAGGAATTTTCTATGTATACAAAAACTTCTTAGTGCTCAGCAGTGACAGAAAATCAGATGAAGGGAAGGAAATGAAAATTCAGAATTTTTGAAAAGTGAAAACTTGAAAATGCACAGATACACCTGAGTGCCTTTCTCAGAGCTCTAAAATCTTTGGTTATTGAAACCAAACTCCCACTACTGCAGAAAAGAACATTTTTAATATATTGTCTGAAGTATAACTACTACAGTTATGGCTTGCCCACTGTTGAATTGTTACCTAAGCAGACAAATGTAGCTTAGATACTTATTAAGATCTGAGTTATTTCAAGGAAGCTAAACTGAATGAATTGCTGGAAGTTATTTTGCCCAAGATGGTACATTCTGTAACTTTTGCTTAAAGTTGCTTAAAGGAAATGCTCTCCTCTTTGCTGCACTACTCTGCTTAACTGTAACACATTTGAATGCTCACCCATACATTAAAACAGAGGCAATCCATATAATAATTGTCTTAAACACTTGTCAAACCAGTGGTACAAACACCAGATTTGCAGATTTCAAGAAACACAGAGTATTTTACCCACAACTGGTCTCACATTTTATTTCAACTTAAAATTCAAATTGCTTAGCATTTTATGAATACAGTCAAAAACTACAGATGGGAAACACTGAAACCCACAGTTTTTTTAGTGACTACTTATATCTCTGAGTTTCTTTGTTTTCCCTTGTCTCTCCTTAATTTTTCATTGTGGTACGCACAAAACATGTTTTCTTTCAAATGTAAAAATCAGAAGCATATTTTTTATACAGAAATGAAATAACACACTGCAGACACTAATGCTCTAAAAATTGCCTACTGGTATTTTTGCATTATTTTAGCTTTTTTGCTTTTCTGTACATTGCTGAAATAAATATTTCAACATTGTTGAAACATTTTGAAGTAGGTGTGATATTGACCAGTTACCAGTACTAAACAGACAGCAGAGACTCCTTCCTTTTATTAAGAATTTATTCTGGTCGTTTCATCCATATCATTACTTTCATGACCAGGTTTTATGGTTCCATTCTCTGTAATGTGATTAAGAAAAACTCTCTCTCCTCCCAGCCCAACCTCAAACAATCTCACAGATATCCTGACAAGATTACACTTTACTAAGAGAATAGATTATTTTTCAAGATAGGATGAACCAAACAGATCCATCTTTGGTGGCTTACATTAAATTTGGATGACTCTCTTTATGAAAGAGATATTAGACACTTGGAATCAAATTTTTCTTCAGGTATGTACTGGAATGCTCAAAACTTCCAGATTGGTTTTGTACTTGTGGGATGTAACACAGCTCCTGCAATGACTATTACTTCTGTAGCAACCACCTTTTTAACTCTGAATAAAAGACAAACTGTTTCTACAGTGGAAAACATACCTAATTAGGCTACTTGTCCTTCCTAAAGGCTAGGGAAATGTTGATACTTTCCTCTAGTTCATGGGATCTTCTCCAGCTCTTCCTGTCCCAGGTCTGTAACACACTGGCTCTGGCGATGCAGCACCAGGACAGCTGAAGAACCCACACCCCCTTGGCCAACCAGAAGCATCAATGGCCAGAGCAAAACTGCTGATATGACCCTCTGCAATTTATCCTTCCTACTCTCCTACTCCGCAGTGGAGTTGGAAGGGTCACACTTCCAGAGAATGTTAAAAGAATTATTATTTAAAACATTAAGAGGAGTACTTAATATAACTAATATAATCACATTGATAACTGACTTCTAATCAGGTTGGGCTATTTACATTGTACAGATGGCAAAGGCTTATATTTGTATTGAGTTATTTCACCATTTGTGAAATGTTATTACCATTATTTTTAGGCCTTCTTTGTTTTATTGTTTAACTTTAGCTCTTCTTCATTTGCTCTGCAGAAAATGTACTTATCCTTAAAAGCACAGATGCTTTGGCTGCACTGTCTTACAGAAAACCTGACATTTGACTCTGTAATGTACTAGGGGAAATAAAAGGGAGAAAAGGAAACAGCAGCTCCCATGGCACTCCTGTATCCTCTTAACATTTTCTTGTAACTATACTGTTTTATAGATGAAACTGTCACTGCAAAAATGACAAATATAACACATAAAAGAACAAAAATGGGCAATAAATCACAAGTGACACTCCAGCCCATTGAAATGCATCCAGCCAGTGCTTCAGAAAGTAGGAACATTTCCTTGTTTTGCATTCTGCCCAGCTGAGCAAGAGGACCAGAATCCTTGAACAATTGGTACAACAATCGTTGGGGCCATCACATAAAAACAGGCTTAGAATTTCCCTTTGGAGAGTCAGATCCATTCTCAATCCTTGTCACTTGACCTTGCAATAGCACTGCAGTATGGCTTTGACATTACAGCACGCAGCTGCTTATCCTCCCCTGCATAACTATCCACAACTCCAATGAATGTAAATGCTGTCCAGAAGTATCAAGGCCAGAATAAACTTCTAAAATAGTGTATTGAACCTGCAGACAGACATGTCTGCACATAGGTTTGTTATTATAGACTTAACTAGGAAATTGTCTCAACTAGGAAATAGTGGGTTCTACATTGTCCACTTCAAGTTTTAGCACATCAGAATACATCTAAATCAATTGTACATGGTTCAGGATGGAGAAAAAATGAATGTGAATATCTGTCCAGCACATGTCGCTATACCTCAGATGCACTGTAAAGCAAAACAATCGAGGTAAATAGCAAAACGCTCCTTCTCAAATTTAAGCTGTTGGGTTTTGTGTTAATAAACAGTGTTTTCAGTAATGCAGTACAAAACTGGAGTAAATCCCTTGACAGAAGAGAATTCCATGAAGTTGTGTTTTAATCAATCAAGGATTTCAGTTTATTTTTTTCCACTTTTACAGTGGAATGGCTGAGAACAGAATGTTATCCAGAACACAGCAATAAATCTTGCTATGTACTAAATGCATATCTGAAGAAATGGGTATATTTTATCACGGTGCTAACTTCATAAGGGAGAAGAAACCAACTGGGATTAATTTATGTCTGCATTTAACTAGTTTGTAAAATATGATGATAATCTAGACCTTAAGGTGTGCAGGAGAAAAATAATTTAAGTTTTTACTCCTATCTTAAAAAAAGTCCCAAAACTTCCCAAATGTTAAGTATCAGTTATTTTAGAAAACTTCTGAAAGATATTGCTGCATTTAATTTGTACCAAGGACTTCATGTATGAAGAATGTACAATACAGAGCTCTCTTGCAGCTGGATGTGTAATTAACAATGGGTCGTAATAAGGGCGTTCTATGGAAATCAGTCTTAATAATATCCAGTGAAGTAGTGGCTGATCCACTAAATCACAAATGGAAATACTTTAATTTAAATACAAGTAGCTCAGACATATTTCAACAATTAAGAAAATGCCTGGCAGAATGAACACCCTAATCATGATTCCAAGCATGCTATTTTATCAGAATGCAGAGAGAACAAAACATATGAGGGCCAAGTGAATACCAAATATGGCCAATTTAAACCTATTAGATGAAGTGTCTCTTACGAAATACTGAAAAAAACTGCAAATTATTTCAGTCTTTCTCAAAAAGATGGATTAGTTATTCAACTCTGAAGTTAAGATCATACAGTCACATTTGTATGTGCTAAGTTTTTTGATAACATTCTACATGATTTCAACTGTATGTTAAACTGTATTTGTTATGAAAACATGAAGACAGTATTATGATTACTACCATGCTTCCTGTACACAGAATCTTTTTTCCTCTCAGACAGGTGTAAGATAGTTAGATATTCTCCCTGTTTGTTGAAGGACAGGGTCAGTTGAGTGGATTTCAAGTTAGTTACTTTTTGTTAGGTAACACTGAATGCTAAACACTCTCCCCCAAATTTGAATTCCTTAGCTACTTAGTTATTGGATCACTGATAAAAATGTATTGACTAACAACACTAATTTCCCTGTTCTGGCTTCTTCACACAGTTGTTTTTACATTAGGTTATCTTATGCTATAACTCAAGGACAATTGTACTGTGCAACTGCAAGGAAAAGTTCTCTTTGCTACAGGCTGCAAAGGCAAGCTGGAGTGGCTGTCAAGATATTTAGGGCAACTAGCCGGTAATCCTATAAATGGAAGACCTGTTATTTTTACAGGAAAAAGGAAGGAGAAAGAAGGACAAAGAGAAATTAATACTGCATTGTTTATAAACTGCATCAGTAAGAGGCAAGATGAGTTGATGACGAGGATGGAGGAAATGAGTGCAAGCAGAATTGGCTTGAAAGCTGAGCTGTATTATCATGATATTTGTGAAGAGGAAGACCTTTCAAATTTGGTAACGATATTAGGAATGCAGCCAAGATTTTAAAATTTTCATTATGCAAGAAGCATCAACTTCCAATGTAAAGAAACTGAAAATGCCATCCTTGACCTTCCCACTGCTGCTTATGTATCTCCTCAAATGCTAAAAGATGAAAGTAATTTCTTGATCTCAAATGTAATTACTTTGGTTCTGAGCAAAGAAGTGAGGAAAAAGCACTGAACAGAAAATGCTAAGTGACATTTAATAGTTACAGCTGTAGGGCCTGTGGTAACTACAGTTAGAAACAGCCCTATACTTTCACATAAACAAATCCTTTTTAAAATGTAAATCCTTTCCACAGTCTTGAAATTTATAGGAGAAAAATGTGGGAACAATGTGTATCACTGCCTCATGTGTGGTCCAGTTTCTTTAAACCTCCTTTAAGAGCACCTTTGTGCTTCTCGTGGATATGGAAGATCCCATTACTGCTGTAGGGCCCTGAAGCTGAAAGGCCTGCCCTAAGGACCCCTAGACAAGATGTTTCCCTAGGAAAACAGGAATTCCTGTTGCTGTCATTGGAAATGCCATGCAGGCTGGGCGAGGTTTCTTTCTTTGCTCATTACTGCAGTTGTGGCAAACGAGGAGGAAGATGTTTCTTTCCTTTTGAGCACAGTGTCTTTCAAACATGAGATTGGGTTGGGAAGATGATGAAGGTATTTCAAAGGGTTTGTAACACATTTCACAGCTGTTGGTAAGTATAATCTGATACTTCCTTTTTCTCTACATAATTAGATTCTGATAGAACACTTTTCAAGAAAAAGGAAACAAAATTCACATATCGGACAGACAACCACAGACTGCCAGTGCCACCAGTTACAAAGCAATAAAATAAGCAGTTTGCCAGCTACCTATGCTAGCCATATCTATTTTCTCTCACTCTTAAATACTGTAGCCATCTCCTTCTTTTGGAAGGATGCCTCCAGTGTTACCTATAGCTACCCAGTTTTACATTGAAACAATTAAAAAAACCAAAACACAAGAAGAGAAACATTTCAATTACCACATGGAAAAATATAGCAGCTTATTTGAATCCTGTGATGAAGAAATCAAAACTTGTTGAGTTAAAAGATATGGAAGAGATCCTATCTCTTCAAGGCTTTATTTGAATTGTCAAGTTAAAAAAATAACTGAGATATAAAAAGGTATCCAGACACAGCTTCTGCCAAGCAGCACTAACAGGAACAAGCTACTTAATGGCATCATATAAGTATGTTATTCTGGTTAGTTCATACATTGTTATAAAATAAAAGTATACATGCAGCAATTTTGTCTTGATTGACAAGGATCACTCAGCTTTGTTATTTGTAACACACACCCCAGAATTAAAAGCTATAGCAGACATATCACTAATCCTCTTATCTTAAGCTGAATCATTTAACTGCCTCTTATTGACTGTAGCAGTATCCAGATACTAGACATCTGAACTCTCTTAGACATCCGGGTAGCATGTGCTTTCCCAAAGGAACTATGCCAGTATTCTTCAAAGAGGCATTTATCATACATCAAAAGCTGCAGACTAGGTTTACTTCCCCCATTAGATATTTCATCACTTCAGGTTCTAGAGTTTTTAATGCTCTTTGGTTCTGTTTGAAAATAAAAATTTTTGCAAATCCCTGTAAGGTTTTAGGCATGAGTTTCTTTTCTGACAAAATCAATCATTTCCCCAGGTTCACAAAGGTTTTCTGGTATATTCTGAGCCATCCTTCAAGCCACATACAGCCTAATAATGGCTCCACTGAAGTACTGAGTTTACTTTGACAATTACATTTTAAATCCATAGGTCATGCTCATTATGATATGTGACATGCTAGGTGTTTTATTTTAATCCTAGAACTCATGTGTGATATAATAATAAGGAATCTATTTTCTTTCTTTTTTAAATTTCTCTGAAATTTTGCCAGAAAACATGGTCTTCCTACAATTACACAGAAAGAAACCTGAATCCACTAATACTGGACCTTTGTCCTAACTTGCACATGCAACTCTTGAGCCTAAATTATTTAGAAATTCTAGTGTCTTGATCTAATAACAGAGGAAAAAATAAACAGGTACACAGATATATATATATCTATATTGAAACTTTCATTTACTTAATGGATGGAGCAAGATGAGATCTTTTTACAACATCAGCTTGAAGGAACACAGATCACACACACAACGAGCACATGCAGCGGAGTAGTACATAGAGGGACGTAAGTGTAAGTTTTGGTGCCAAGCACACCACTGAATTTAACAGAGCTGAGGATTATGAACAGAAAGAAACTTTTAACACAGGTAACTGTTTATGAGCAGAGATGGAAGCCACTGTCAGGGAAAAGGGGCCAAAGAAAAAGAGACAGAATGGGCATGATGACTTGTCTGTACTTGAACATCTGACCTGTTAGCTGGTCGTCGCCTGCAGCAGGGGCGATGCGAATGTATGGTGTTGTAAGCTGAGTCACGATTATCGCAGCTAAGGCAAAGGAAGAGTTCCAGGTCAGCATGCATGAGGGAAAAAAAAGCCAGACTGAAGCTACGCCAGCAAGAAGATTCTTGGTCAGTCGTTTATTGTCTGAACTTCACAAATAAAATCCAAAAAACACCCACAAGTTCCTTTTAATGTTCAGTTGTTAGTGTGGTTATTCTGCAAATTAATAATAAGCTGTTGCGTGTGACTTTCGTTCAGGAAAAGGACTCAAAGCACATTTACTGCATTTGGGGAAACTGGAAACTCTTCAGCTCTCCTAGTCACAGCACTAAGCTTTCTGAGTAAAAACAAGCTGATTATTCAGATAACACTGATATGAACTTCTCCAAGTAATTTGAGCTAGCTTCATTTTTATTTTCCTATTTCGTAATACTACATTTTCCTGCAATTTTTAAAAGATAACTTCTATGCAAAGCATTTTTTGAGCTAGTTAAGATTAGTTTTTCTTGTACCTGCTTGGGTCACTGTTCTAAAATGCGCACACTACACATGTACTTAATGCTCAGCGTACAGAGAATGACTGCTGAGAGGTGGCACACTTTTAATTAGGCATGTGTGTAACTGTCTGAGGTCTGAGTTTCAAGTACACAAGAAAAAGCTGAAAATCCCTACTTGTTTGTGCCCTGAAATATCCAATACTTTCTGACAGAATTATAACAACCACTGTCTGCTACAGACAAGTATTACCATGCCTCACATTAATAAAATCTGCTATTTCCTTGTTTTCCAGCAGTTCTATGATTGCCTCTAAATGGTTAAGCACGCTGTGATACATATATATTAAAGAATATAAAAAAAATTAAAAGGTCAGATCCAACACGATGCAGCTGGAGAATGATGCAAAGAAAAAATATTGGAAAATTAAGGACAAAATTATATGAAAGATCACTCATTTACATAGAACAGCCTGGGTGCTATTAGAAATGTGGCAGTGAGAGAGGAAAATAGATCATCTACCATCTGCAGACAATTAAACTCAAAACTGCTGCTGCATAATATTTTGAAATATCCCTCTGCAACATTGAAATGCAGTGTTGATAGTAGCTTCTAGAGTACTGTTGCTATTGGATTTAAAATATTATAATATCCTTTTCTCTCTCATAATTAATGAAAGCTTTCCAATATTGCAGAATTAGAACAATGATGCCTCCCTCTTGAGAACTGCATTCCTAGGAGATAATCAAGATGTTTCTACCCAGACAGTGTTGTAAGTCATATCAGGAAATATAGTCTTAATATAAATCACAAACCACTACAAAGTTGATAGTAATAAACTTGGAGGAGTTTTGGAATGTTTTCAACTTAGTCTGTTGAGCTTTTACAGTCATTTAGCTTGAAGAAAGAATAGGAATATGAAAGCCATATTTCAAGCAATATATGACAACCTTTATTACCACTGGTACAAAAAGCTATTCCTGATTTTTGTTTGTTTGTTTGTTTAATTATCTTGTCAAAAATAATGGGAGTGGAAACCCTGCAGTCTCCCCATTTGTACATATACCAAATAGTCACAGAGGTCCCAGAAGCCTTTCTCTACAGAAAACTGAGATCAGGAGGCCCTACATCATAATAATGTGCTGTATGATCCTTCTACTAACAAAGTCAGTGGCAAAGGCTTCCTTTGACTTCACAAGAAGCAGAAGGAGAAATTTCAGCACTAAAAAATCAAAAATTCTCATCCTAATTTATACTTGTAATCACTGCAATCAGGATTTTTATATGATCTCTAAAAGAACACATTTAACTGAGGTTTCGTTTGTAAAAATGTAATGGTCATAAAATAAGAACATTTTTTAAAAGGGTACAAATTGAGGTTGTTTAAAATATACTTGATGTAATGAGAAAGCATCTAGCTACTGACCCCAGACATGCATTTGACCCAGGAGAAGCAGGCTGCACTTTTCTGGAGATAGGCTGTACTTGTCTAACAGGAAACCTGTCAATATGGTAATAAGCTATCTGGTGCACTTGGTCTCTGATACAGCAACAAGGTTTAGCTTCTGCCAGTTGAGCACATGCTTGACAGAAAAGCACATGCATTATTTCTGCTGACATCAAGGGGAGGGGAAAGTGTACTCAAGTTTAAAATACAAGCATTCAGTTCTGCTGGATCTGGGACACGAATGTTATATTACAGTTACGTATTTTTAACAAAAATTTTAAAAGTGTATGGTAGGCCATGGAATGAACACAGCATGACAGTGATAAAACCAACGCTCAATGATCTTAAAAGGTCTTAAGGGCACCAACAGCTTTATTATCTGGAGGTGAGATAATGAAAGGGAATATAACTAGCAAGTGACATAGCTCTGCTCGTGACATGTTCTGATTCCCCATATTGGTCCTCAGGGCAGACTTCAAACAGACTAACCACAACGAAGTGGCTCAGCCAATCTCAGTTGGCTCAGTGGAACAGCTTGAAAATTGCCTTGAATGACCTTGATCCTAGGACAGGTTCTTGATCCTAGGAATGGCACAAGCCTTTATCCAGTAAAATACTTACATGTCTACTTTAAGATGGAATAGTTGTGAAGTAGTCAATTTTTCAATCAATAGAGATTCAATAGAGAGTCCATCAATAGAGATTATTCTCTGTGCACAAAATTAGGTACGTAATTGACTTGATTAGGGCCTAGCTGCTCAGAGCATGGTGCTAAGAACAACAGGGTTGTGGGTTCAATCCCCATATGGGACATTCACTTAAGAGCTGGATTCAATGATCCCTTGCAATTCAGAATATTCTGTGATTCTGTGGAAGCAAATGGTTTCTCGCATACACAGTAAAATCCACAGTGTGTCCACTGATTCCAATGGCCTACACAAGGCTGTAGGTATTTTCAGGATCAGACCTTACTTCAAAAGACAACTGCACCATTTTTATATGAGAATGGCCTAAAGCAGTTCCTCTAGCTTTAAAAACCACCAAACTTGAACTTCTGAAGATTATGAGTATTTCAGGAATGTTACTAGTATGTGAACACTAGATGTAGTACTGGAGGGCATTCCCAATCTTATTTGTCACGAGCACTACAGCACATAAATAGGTAGACATAACAAGCACACAGAGCTTAAGTAGCTTACTGTCTAGTAACAACACTGTAGTGTCAAAGCTCAGTGGAAAATGGTGCAAGTCTGAGAAATCTGACAGAGTGGTCAGAGCAGCCATTGCTTACTGGGGTACAAACAACATGAATGTACTGAGCTGTTTGCAGGGGTTGAACAAAAGGAGAGGAGAATGGGAGAGGACAATTCCATGTCTTGTCCCAGTGCAGGCATAGTGATTTCTGACCTACAGACATGGAGCATTTTCGTTGGTTTTTTTTCTAACCCAAATGTGGGAGGTCCAGAGAGGGCACAGAATTCTGCTTTTCCCTTAAGTATCTCTGTTGGATCCAAAGGGAAAACATCTGCGCAGACAGCTCCTTTTAATAGCGTATTCAAATATGTCATGGTCT
>WEIU01013575.1:0-14505 GCA_013389925.1 Aegithalos caudatus
CGTTCCAGAAACTCCGCGGTGTGGCTGGAGCTGCGGGATGCCCCGGCAAGGCCGGGACAGCGGCGGCACCGCTCCAGCAGGGCAGGAAAGAAAAACGAGCTCAGGATCCGGGAACACGAGCAGATGGTGATGGATCCCTCTTTAACTGAGGTAGGTGTTAATAAGGTCCCGGCTCAGTGGCTGTTCCCACGAGCAGAGGCTCACCCCACAGAAGAAGAAGCAGAAGCTCCGGGCTGGGGTCTGGCGGTGGCAGCGAATTCCTTTCCCCAAGCAGCAGAAGCTCTGACCCTCGGAGGGAAACTCCCCAGAATGAGAGAAATGCAACCAGATGCCGTCCTTCCCCATCAGCTTGGCCACTTCTTTGTTTTCTTAAGTACCCATAAGTGCCCAGCTGTCAGTGTTTCTCAGCACCTTATGGGAAAAATTCTATAGGTACGAAGAAACAAAAGAAACCTAACCCCTAACACATTCTGAATTTAAGTTGAAAGTTCAAACCCACAATTTTAAAGTCCTTTCTTAAAATCTATGATCCTAACAACAAACTATAGTTCACCAGCTCTTCAACAATGGACCAGCTAAAAGAGGAAACTGCTTCTATACTTACATGTTGCCTCACAGTTCTTTGATTTTCTGAAAACATGAATCAAAAGGATCACCATTGTCATAGGAATAAACAGTATTGAATTTCAAAGCAATGGGGTAGATGTCAGAGGAAAAATTTCCCCTCTACTCCGTTAGAGTATTTAATGTGTTGCATCGAGAATTATATGACACGAGATAAAAGAGAGAGATCATCTCTATGGAAACAGTGTGGTCTACATCATCAGTAATGGATAGCACAGAAATGAGCTATCCAAATGTTACAAGGCAGTCCAGTAATATAATTATTTGAACTAGTGCCTACATAACCAAAAACTATAAAATGGTTCTCACATATTGCCTGAGAGATTTTACCAGCCTTAACCACCAGAGATGTGATTAAACCTTTAATTGTTTTGGCCTTGCAGTGCAGAAAGTCCTTGAAATTTCTTCACTATACTACCTGTTTCAAGAACTAGAATTAAACTCACAGATTAATTTTACAAATTTAGTACAGTCTTAGTAACTGACCAGATAAGTTCAGCCATGAATCATGAGTCCTCAAAATTAAATTACACTCAAAAAACCCCAAACCAAAATTCCATTTCTATGTGAAAATGCCATTGTTTCAATTGATAACTCAAACCTTAATCATGTTTATTCATGACTCAATTTCTTTGTTTGACACCATTATTTCTCATTTTTAAAATTTTCTTCAGCCAGGATGTAACACAACAAGAGACAGAGCAAACTGGCTTCTTCTTTTACTTGTGCATCGCCAGACTTGTACAGTGGTGTCCAGTCAGTCCAAACTACAACAAACCCATTGAAGATAGCAGGGTCAGAAGTGGCCTAATCTGTGCTGTTAAAGAAATTAGGTCTTGATTTAAACATACAAACTCATACTTTAAAGTACATCCTAACTGGTAAGGGCTTAATTCAGACGAAAAAAACCACCTTTTTCATTGGTACAGATTCAAAATGCTGCACAAGACCATGTTAACTGGTCCTTATTTTTATAAGGAATAGGTAACATACCTGAAAATTGGGAAGAGTTAAAACAACAGAACTGGGAAAAGTCCCAGCAGAGAGAAGCTGGACTAGGCAAATTCATAGAGAAAATAAGAGCTGAGAATAGACAAAGTATATTCAATTACATTCTTTGGCTGCATTAATGTTGGTCTTGTCCCCATATCTCTTCTATCTGTCTGCTGTATTCAGTGCTGAGTTTTATAACTGATATAATGCATAATGTTTTTATAGCCCCCAGCAAAGATGCTGATCATAGTGTGTACAATTATCTTAAATCTCAAATCCAAAAATTTAGCATGACTAATTTTTACTTTAAATGTTAACTACATTATTGTCTTTCTTTTTAGCTACATCAGACATTTTTACAGGTCTGCAGTTTTGGAATAATGCTACTTTGGCACACCAAACATTTCAGCTTTTACCCTTGTATTTGTGTGGTGCATCTAAAGTCTAATGAATTTATATATTGACAGATTTTATTAAAAGAAACATAGAAGAAGAAATCCTGACTACACTGAAGTGCACATGGATTTTATTTTGACTTCACTAAGTCAAAGTATTCATGAACGTATTTCATCCATTCTCCTGTTTCTCAGGGTTTAAAAATGCTACTTCATAGTTATCTTTCTCCTAATGTGAGTTCAAAACACATCATTCATGTTTCAAAACATCTCTGTTGTGTACAATGATGAATTGATATGAAGTTACTGGAAAATTATTTCTTTGTACATAAAACAATTTTTCTGAAAAAGTCTGAATGCCTCTGTCAGTATTTTAACTTGGGCTATATGTATCTCAATCACATTTCCGTTTCTTGCACTACTTATTCCAGACTACATAGAGGTTTTAGATCTGATATACACATGACAAAGCAGAATTTTTTGGAACCTACAAATGAGTACACTGTGCATTGGGGAAAATTATCCTCTCAGTACAACTGAAAATTTTCTTGTCAAATTAACAGCTTAAGTGCTTCCTTTCTAGAATTTATGAGGAATTAAAAAGCATTTTATGAAACATACAGCATTCAAGACAAGGAAAACAATAACTGTGAAAAATCATGTTCAAACCTTCCATCAAATCTAGTAATTAGGCCCATAAAATAAATATGGCATTTTTAAAGAAAAATTGTAAAGGTGACTCAAACCATCACTAAGAGAAATATTTTGTACTACACTTCTGAGGAGTACTTGGTATCCAAGAGTTCTTCACTATACTAAAGCAAAGAATGGGTATTCATAGAAGTTCAATTGCTTGAAATTCAACTGGAAAATTTTGGACAAAACCAAAACTCTGAGCTGCAGCTGTATATCTTGTTTCGAGAACATCTAAATTGACACCCATGCAGATATCTTAAAAATACAAAGCTCCATTAAACCAAATTCTATTTAAGGCCCACATGAGATGCAGTTTAACTTTGCATAAGTTTGCCCATCACATTTACATCATGCCAAATTAATGGGCACAGACTGGATTCAAAGCTTTGCAGATGCAGATTTAGACCTCTATTTATGCTATGATTGGAATTTATCCAATAGGCTGTACGAAATAAGCAGTAAGTTGTGTTGGGAACTGATGCTTTCTAAGGGTACTAAATTTACAATATCTGGGTCAGAAAGAATCATCTATGTGTCTTAGGTCTTTCTGTATGTGGTATTTTTTCAAAAATTCCTCTTTTTTTGCAATTTTAATATGAAAACTGGATGCCCTCAAGCATTTTTGCTTCTATTACTTTTGCTGCTAGTTATACGATTTTTAAAGTTTTTATTATAGTTTCCATGTATGTACCTATTTGAACTGGTACCTGCACATATAACCAGTCTATGCATACTTTATGTTTTTCATGAAGCAGCATAACTAAAGCAGTCCCCAAGTGTCTAAGAGACAACAGCATATAGCACCTACATCATATTTTAACCAGGCAGGATAGCAGATAGTCTGCGATGTGCTTGACCAGTTATCCTCTGCCTATACCCACCTTAAAAGAGAGGTTCTGGTTTCTGACTGAATCTCCATACCAGGTACACTGCACAGCTCTGGCATACAACACTGTTAGCACTTCTGCAGGCAAAAGCAAGCTAGAGGCCTTAAAAGTTGTGCAGGATAAACAGCAATTTCAAACTTTCCCAGGAAAGGAAAGCAAGGATGAAGGCTTTAATACTTTGAAAAAAAATTTCCCATATACATATTTCCTTAAAAGACCGATAAATTATTTTATAAAAATTATTCTAGCTTATTTCTGCCAAAAACATGTCACTGACTTCAGTCAGCATTTGTTAAGCAAAGACCTACTCCAACACCCACTGTGTGCAAGCTATGGATCAGGAAGAATTTAAGATGAACTGGATTTTGTAGATAGTTAAATCATCAGTACCCAAACCTGCCTTGAAGCATACAAAATCTAATTATTTTCATTCCTGAGCAGTCAAAATGTATGTATTTAAAATGGATTTCAGTGCATAGACCTGATAATAATAGTGGTGTTTGTTGAATAAATATGTGTGGCATTACAAGTGCTTCAAAACATCACGAGCACACTTCCATCAAGTCAGAGGGTATCTTATTTGCTTATGGTATATTTAAATTATTTATATAATTTTTACTTCCCTCTTTGTACTTCAGATGTCATTTTGAGGAATAAATACTTTAACTTTATACAATAAATTTACAACCAAATTAAAGAATGTTTCATTATAAACCTAATTATCAATATTCAGCCATCATTCAGCAAATGTTAGCTGTGATAAATTCAGCAAACATAGATGTTTTAAAAAGTAATTTTCCACTCCGCACACTATCAATAATTGAAATTTCTGATCTTGGTTTCTTTGCTACTGGTAACGGCCAGCTGCATCCAGAGGCATTAGTGTTAAAACAACCTTTTTACTTGATATGTGACTGGCAGATAAAATCCTAATTGAACACAATGACATGTCTTTCTCTTCATGCAGTATGATTTTGTGAAAAAGCACAGTACATAAACTACTGTGGCTTTCAACATACTCCAGTAGCATTTCTCACACTATTTTAGTCAAGTGATGAGCTGTAATTTATGCAAACTGACTGCAGATATTTTTCATCTGCTATTTGGATCATTATGATATTCACCAATGAATACAAATACTGAATAAAATGAAAATAAGCCTTACTTGAGGCTTTTTTCAGATTTTATAAGATGAGAAGTATTCTATTTGTTTGGTCAAATCACTGTTTTGTTGGGCATGATGGTGAATAACGGCTTTTATGACTGAGATCATATGGTATCAGATATATAAAAATACTCTAATACCTTAAGAATAGGCGTATGATTGACACAACCAATTTGAACCACCATGCAATAACACAAAGAATGAAGGAAAGACATAGCAGGAGCATTTTTTACTATATATAGATAGATAGATAGATAGATAGATAGATAGATAGATACACATATACATACACTTAAACAATGCTTTGAACTGGATTTTAACTCAGAACTGCAAACTAGTTTATCATATATCATTTCTCATATATCATATAGTTTTGGAAAATACACAATCTTTATGGAAGAATAACCAGTTTAATGAAGAATAATCAGTTTAATGCTGATTTACCAGACCTTTCTCAGCAATGCAATCAAACTCACTAACCTCCTGAAACTCAATAAAAGGTGAAAAGACATAGCTGAGGGTCCAGACATATGGATACAGGAATTCCTTACTGCTTCATAAAATCACAAATTGTTTTTCTGCAGATGAGCCCTCAAGATGGGAGGACAACAGCACACTCTGTGAATATGCCAAATCTGATATTTTGTAAGCTCATGTGTTTTACGGCAGAGAATGTGGTTTTGCCAATTTGTTTGCATATTATGCTGTGTTTTTGCATGGTTAGGTTGATGTACCTAATTACTCCCTGAAACAACAAAAACATCTCTAGTAATTAATCTTATTAGAAGCAGCTGCATTCATATACTACAGATAATGTCACAATTGTGGAATTATGCTCTTTTAAAATGTTAATAGAGAAGAGAAATGACAGGTGAAACTAAGTGATGTGCTTGGCCAGCAATGCTGGCCTTTGCCTATTGACAAAGGGAAAGTTAGAGATCAAAGCAACAATTTCAAGCTGTGAATTTTGCCATGCTCTCTTTACCAGCAGGAAACAAAGCCAGATAAATTTTGGAAGTTCTACTCACTGGATATTCTGGTATTTCAAAAAATTCTGTCAAAGTATCATTTTTTTCTTCCTTTTCTAGGGATCACCCAAACTAAACAGTGGTCAGAGCAGCTACAAATTGTATGAAGGTGAAAAAGATTCAGGACAAGATGCAGAAAAAGCAATGATGAAATGGTCACTCAAGTGGGAGCAAATGCACAGTTCAAATGTGGAGTCAACAGAAATCATATACTTGTGAAGAGCCAGTAAGCCAATCTACAAATGGATCTTATGGTAGCAGTTTTAATCCTGCTCCTTATCCTTAGTGCTCACATGGAGAAGCTGTTAAAAAAAAAATACATGAAGCACTTCATGATGAAATCTCCCAAACAATTCGAAAAGCACAGAGAGAGAACACAAAAGCCAAATTTCAGAACTTACATCATTGTGTTACATCACCTCACAGCTACAAGGGAAAATAGTATTCCTGGGGACAGGAAATTCATAATTTTTCTTCAGTCTCCTAATGACACTCAAAATCCCCTCATTTCTATTGCTCAAAGGTAGAACTATTATGAAATTAGAATGCTGAGAAAAAAATTGAATTAATGTAGAAGACTCAGAGTAACCAAGCTAATTAGTTAATTAGCAACCCCCCAACTTCTATCCATAAATAAGGAAAATTAACAACACCATTTTTTTTCCAAGGACATGATACAGTGCATACATGGGGACTAGCAGTGTATACATTTTAATGTGAGAGGAAGAGTTGACTGAGTATGCATTTGATTTCCAGGGGACCTTAATGCAATTTAAGACCCATTTACGGGGTATGACACTTATACAAGGTAAGTGTAGCTTAAATGTGATTTCAAGATGCCAGATCCACAGTACAGTGCAAAAGTAGTCATGAGGCTGGATTTCAGAATGAATTCACAGTTTGTCTACACCATTTACTCATTAGAGTATTTTTGAGGCAAGCATTATAGGGAGACTCAGACAAGCTCCTGGGCATTTGGCCAGGCAATGTGCCTACCTGCCTCACCATATTCCAACCATCTTTTTGCTTACGTTCCAAGAGTAATGTCACAGACAGCAATTCTGGTGCTGGCAGTCAGAGCAGACACGGTTAGAATAACACTGCTTTTACAAAACACAGCATAAAGAAGTCTAAACTTAATACCAGAATTCTATTGATACTTCAAGCAGAAATATCCCCAAAGTATGTCCTGATATTCAAGACACAAAACCATAGGTTTAGAAAAAAAATAAAATCCTAAAGGTCAAGGAAGACTACAAGTTCTCTGTGGGATTCAGGCTGAGAAGGATGTATGCACTCTAATGCATGAACGTGCAAAGACAATTCTAGAGTGACTAGAGAATAATAGTAATAATAATAATAATAATAATAATAATAATAATAATAATAATAATAATAATAATAGTACTTTGATGAGTGAGGCTTATACTCTTTCCATTCACACTTTTGACTGGAGTGAATTTGCAACTTGCAATCTCATGTTTAACTAAAGTCAGGCAAAGTAATGCACACCCCTGTGTACTGTTATCTAAAGAAAACTGCTAGCAACAACATTTGAGCAAAAGAGAACAAAATCATACAAATTTGGTTCAGGCCAAACTAAATTTAATGTAGTTTGTATACTCTGGAAACAAGAGTTGCACAAATAGAGACAGAAAACATTTCCTCACCTGACAAAGAAAGTGATCAAATAGGAATGCAAAGTTTCTGTTACAGAACATCTACATGCCTAATACAACAGTTTCCCTTGAAATCTTGCACTTGTCAGAGAGCATAACTTTATGTAATTATTTTAATTACTGTAGTTGTTCTTACAGCAACAGTCAGAAAGTTTGTATTATATATTCTGAAGTTAAATTATTTACATAGTTTTAGAAAGTTTTGCCAGATTAGCAAGCATGACCATGTAAATTGCTTTATAGAAATATTTATCTCTCATGAATACATGGATTTGTTCAGTTTCCAATGAATTAATTTACAATCAAATGCAACAAGAACTAAATATTGTAATAAACTTCAGCAAAAGAAAAATTTATTGTTAATAAGAGAACATTTTTAACCCCTATAGGATTTTCTATTCAAATATTTGAAAGCCCTTCATTAACATTTTACATAAACATACAAGATACTGATTATCTCTTAATTGCTCAGCTTGTAGAACTAAGTCTCAAAGAAACCAGATTATTTAAGTAAGAACCATCATGCAGAAAGTGGTGTGCAGGCAAAAATACAACCTGGCTCACCTGTGTCCGAAGCCTTATGCAAAAATTATTGTATCCATCTTGTTCTTTGTCCTAACTAAAGATCTGAGGTACCCCAAACCACCCACCACAAAGCTCTGTACAGGTACCCTTAGAACTGCTGCAGCATCACTCTGTTTCTCTTCTACACCCAGTCTCTGACCCACCTTTGTGGCCCTTTGCTGCCTTACAGTGTCCGTGTTGTGCCTGTTCTGGAGAGCTGCCCCTGGGAACAGCATTCCAGCTGTGTTCCTACCAGTTCTGGGTGCTATGGGGGGCAGACAGCCTGCAGTACCAAGTTGGGGCATTCATGATCTCTCATACTCCCCATGATCCTGGTCCTGGAGTGCTGAGCACACAAAGTCCTTCAAAAAGCCTCTTCAGGGAGATGGCTGACCAGACAGACAATGGAAAATTTAGAAGGCAAATGCAACTAATGTTACAAAATAGCACCAGTAGTCAAGCACCAAACACCATACCTTCTTCAAAGAATAGCAGGCAATGGGCCTCAGGACTGTTTCTATCTGAAAGGCTGCAAACTCCTGCTCTCTTAATTAAGTTGTCATAGTAGGATTCAGTGGTATTTCTGTCATTGATCTTCTAAATGAACATAGATCAAAGACCACCTTCAGTCCCCATACTCAGGCAGCTTAGAATGAATCTGCAAGAACTATCAAATATGCATGCAGATCTGAAGTAAAATGAATTATTATGTACATACTTTTTACAAGCTTCCACTCAGTTCTGGAAGTTTGGGAACATACACCCTTTTATCTCTTTGCTGTCCAGTTCAGTACTACTTGGTAGTTTGCTTAAACAGGAATGTTAAAATGTTATGAAATGATAGCTGCACAACTAAAATAAGTCATAAATATGAGATGGAAAAATATCTGAACATTTACTAGATATTTTTAATAACACAGATATTTGTTAATTCTGACATACATTTTCATAATTATTTGTATCCTATGACATTTTACCCCAGAAGGCTCTAAAATGTCCAAAGGAAGGCAAAATTTATCTGAAATTCAGGTGTGGAAGTCTGTGTTTTGATTCAACAACTACATCTTTAAATGCAGAAGTAAGTATGAAGACTCCTACTGAAGGTGGTACAGATTTGTAATGGCAGGTTGGCCTCTAATGCAAACAAAACAACATAAAATTCCCCACACCTGGAAATTATTTTTAGTAAGTCCCTGTGGATGAAAAACCAAGGAAGTGGAGAATGGTAGCACTCAGGAATTCAAGTCCTCAATAAAACTGAAGTGTGTGCTTTATATTTACTATCCAAAGAAAGAACAGTAACCAAAAAATCTAGATGGTTTCTTATCTGATGAGATGCACTAGATATTTATTATGTGATGCAGTGTATATGGTTTTATTCTTGAATACGTTTTGTGTTGAGACTTTCAGGGACTAAGTAACAATATAAAGTAGCATACCTGTTATTATGTAACAAGCCCCCAAACCCTCGTTGCTACAGAGACTTGTAATTTTTAGGAAGCGTTTCAGAAAAAAAAGTTATGAAGGCAGTAAAAAGTCAGTCTCTACACTACAGTAAAACCTTACATATTGCTTTCAGAGAGATTAAATAAAACCATATATAAAGTATTAAAAAAAGGTCCCTTTATGACCTTATAAAACAGATGTTTACAATCCACAGACTATTTTTGGAAAGAAACTGCCACTGATACAACCAAATAAATAATTTTGAATGGTTACAACAAGTGTATGATATGTACATGACCACATAGAAGTTTAGAGTTAATTTTCTGTTGAGAAATTTCATTTTCAAGTAAGTATTCAGAAGCAAACTCTACAGAGCCTTGCAATGTAAAGTAAATCAGCTCTATATACTGCAGAGTAAAAAGAGAGGGCAAATTCCTCCCCTAGGCTTGCCAGCACCAGAGCAGGCATTCTGCAATCATTACTGTAGTCCATCAGCAGGAGCAGCCACAGCTGTTATACACCACCCTGAGCAGGAACCTTGGACAGGAGACTCCTGTGATCAAAGATTTAATGGCCATCTTCCCTCCCCCTTGTACTCATTAACTCCTTCTGCTCCCGGTTATGGGGCAGGGGGACGGAACACTTAGAACAAGAAATTTCTTGCGGACAAGAAAAGCAGAATTCCTTGTATGCTAAGCAATAGCATTTTCCTCAGTAAAAACAATCTTTATGTACTGAAAAGTGCATACAGAGGAAATTTGCTTTTTAAGCAGTATCTGTAGTCCATACCATCTTAATTTTCCCTTTATTTTTCTGTATAAATAAAAATAGTTTTTGATAGCTATAGACTTCTTTTTCCTATATTCCGGCCATGTATTTGAAATGTGCTCTCAATAAATGGAATATTTAGCTAAATGGATAACTGGAATATTTATTGCTAATCTGCACAAGCATTTCATACCCAATTCTATTCAAAATTTCTGTCAACAAAGCAGTTCTCTTTCAGATTTCAATCTTATTTTTCAATTATTCATTCTAAGAGTTTTCAATAATTTCATACCCTATACTCAGACTTGTTAGACTTTTTCTAGCTGAACTTGTAATTTCTAAGCAGTATCTTGGTACATTTTCAGTTGCCACCATTTTATCAGTGTTGGGCATGCTCTTAGAAGAATAATGTTCTTTTTTCTCATTCAGGCTTCTGTACTTTTTCTTCCTCCTGTCATAAATGCTGTACTCAATACATCGATCATGACATACTTCCCAGTCATTTAGCACAGTTCACTCAAGTCACTAGGTTTAGTTTATGAGCTCAGATTTTATTCTTTTAAATAAAAGGTAGTATCAATCTACCATTATGTATAGTGCTGTGATAGAGTGTCCTCTCCTCAAGCTATAAAACAGTACTTAGGAAAGGACATACAAGTGAAAAATGGAGGCAGAGATGCAGCTGTGATGAATACATTTTCCTGCTGTTCTAGAACAGGTGAGAGTTAAGACCTGAGACCATTACCCTTGGGTAAGGATAAAACCAAAGAAAAAATGAACCAATGCCACAGTAGGGATCAGTGATATAGCCAATGCAGTCAGCAGGTGAATGACTTTTCCAGAGCAATTAACAAAAGCAGTCAAAGGCTAGGAAATGGGGATGATGGCAAACCAAGCACCCTAATGCTGTTATGTAAGCAATGGAGGATGTGGATTGTCTAACAAGTTCTCCTGGAAACAGCCTCAGACAGCTGAACAAGTGGGTAAGTACTGGTCAGGATTCCTATTTCAGTTCCTACTTGTACAAAGAACTTGGTCAAGAGTTTGAGTGAAAGTTGCCTTAAAACAGTGTTGTCACATACTACAAGAAGAAGGAATTGCCACAGTGCATTAAGAACAATGACATTCCAAAACCAGACTCTAACAAATTGAGGAAACAAAAGACAGGATCTCCTGGACAAACACCCAAGGTGTGGTTGCATTCCTCAAAAAAACCTCAAAACTAAAACCTAGTTCTGGAGGCAGAAAAATAACTCATTACAAACAGGAAGGTAAACATGAAGTACATGAAGAGACTTAAGAGTCTAAATTGAGATCTCTTGACTGATTGACATTTAAAAAAGGAATAGCACCAAGAGTATAAACAATGTCACCTATAAAGGAATTTTGTCAATTCCTTAGGGAGTTGATAAATAATGGCAAGTAAGGTGCATTAAGCAAATCAAGAAAATACTAAAAGTTGCAAGCAAAAGAAGCATGAAAGTGTTTCATTAGCACAAAAAAGTGGAATCACTAATAACAGAGAAGTCTGAAACAATTTGGAATTTTTTTGTTTTGTCTTCAGAAAGCAACTACTTGTGACCAAGCACTGGGGATAATTTTAATAAAATTAACATTAAAGTAGACAAAAAATTGTGGAAGGGAAAGAATAAAACCATATTTAGATTTGCATTTCAGCAGGACTTAGCAATCTAATAGAGCTGTCATCAACTGAAGCAAGATTTTCACTGTTAGGCCTGACAACACATGGAAAAGAGGGAGGGTTAGAATTAAGGCAGCAAAACAAGTACTTACACTTTTTTCCTTTTTTTTTTATATGTATCATGGGATTCACAGAATAGTTGACTAAACTAGGATAGCTGAAAATTTACTAAAAGAAATTATTCAAAAATCAATTTCCAAGCACCTGGGAATAACATGATAATAAACAGACAGCACAGATTTGCCAAGAACAAATCATATTAAACCATCCTAATTTAATTTTTTTTGGTCAGAGTAATTAGACTAGTGGATAAGAATGAAGAAATATTTGCAATGTATCTTAACCTAAGCACATAAGAGAAATAACATTTTGCTGAAAGTGCTAAAAGATGAGCTCACATGGGCTCAAAATAAGGAATGCAAAAAGCAGATTTTTACAGAAGATTACAGCAGAGAAGATTTCTGTTTGGATTCCAGAAGGTTAGTTTGGGTCAGTCATTCACTTCATATTGTCATTAATGATAAGACATGAAAGACATTGATATTCTAAATCATTTAAGAGTAGCTTATTTTAAAAAAAAAACATAGAAAAATTATTTTGATAAGTTCTGGAACAAGAAGTGAAAAATTTCAGGAAAGGAAACACAGAGTTTAAAAGAAAACATTCAAACATGAAAGCGAGATGTGTGAAAGTGGTTAATTCAACAGAAACAGAAAATTGTAGAATTTTGAATAAAGCATATGTCTGAAATTTATACAAGTGGAACTGTTGTCAAAATATTTGAAGGTCTCTCTTTAAGAAATTTCAGAGGGCCTATATCAGACAAACATTTAAAAGTCTTTAGTTGTCTTTAGGATTATTACATAATCTGATGACTTCAAGAGATCTCAGCACCTTCATCCAAAGCTCTCACAGGTCTTCATTAAAAGTGTTTAACATTATTCTGTTAACTTTGGGAAATTATCTCCAATTTTGAACATAAACAGACATACCATTCTATAGCCATCTCTCTATTGCATCAAAAAACTATCTGTATTCTCACCATAAAGTATTTCATCCACTTAAAAAATAGATTCAATTTATCCCAGTTGCAGTGTAGGCGTTTCCAAATTTATGGCAGCTTGTGCACAAGTCTGCTCTAGAACAAAAAACCTTACAAAGTCAGAAGCAAAGATTATATATATTACAGATTTTGTTTCAATATTTTGATAAATTAGTTACAGCTACAAAGAATATCTTAATGTTTTAAGATGTATATTCCACATAATGCTGTATAGCCTGCACATGGGAAAATGGTTTATACATCATTACTTTGCCAAAAATATGGACTACTTTCAATACAGACAATTCTAATGAAGACCTTTTATTCACATCGACTTTATGTATTTCCTGGCTACAGTTTATCATCTTACAGGTTTATCTTTCAGATGGTTACTTAGCCCAAATTAGTCTATGCCTCACTTTCTGAGTACAATTGCTCAAGAAAGGTAACAGGGAGAGGAACATTTTTCCTACAAGGCAATAACACCCCAATCAACCATTTCTGAATAGCTAGTAAATACATTATTTCAGAAGCCTTAAAATTCCTTTATTGCAAACCCCATATTTATCAAAAGCGAAAATACTAGCCTTTAAAAGGATAATATATATTTACATTAATTCAAGGAAGCAGTGTTATTTAACATGTGGTGTTTTAAAAAAGGATCTTTATCAATTATTAAGAATATCTTCGTAGGATTAGCTGTGCACTAGCTACATTTTGAGTTCTTAACCACTATGAAGTTCTGCTTGGCTCTTTGAGTACATTTCTGATAGGAATCATCCTATAGGCATTCTGAGTTGTTCAAAGGCATGTCCTTGCTTCTATGGACTGAGATTAGAAAATAATTTTTTCAGCTGAAAAAAACCTCCATATTTTTTCCCTGGCTCCTTGTGACGTGATATTTAGTTTTGGTGCTAACTTTATTCAATTTTTATATATATATTTAAATGAAAACTGTGTTTGTATATCTATGTTTAATAATTATAACACAGAAGTAGCAAAAAATTCTTCTGAAGGTACAGATCCCTGTGAAAAATGCAGCACAAGACGTAGACCTTGCTAAAAGATAGTGTCTCTGTTCCAGCTAGCAAACAAGTCTGTGGGATTAAGGAGAGATCCATGGGACAGACTGAAATTCACATATTACCGAAAAAGGCAACGGAATACAGAAATAAAAGTTCCTTGAGATAACAAGCAAGCAAAAGATAATTGAGAAGAAACTCTGCAACATCCACACAGTTTGGCAGTTAGGGTACATTTTAACAAATCTTGAACTCAACCGATGTTCCCATCATACCATATGGGTCTCATAGCTGGAAATTCACCAGCAGTGCCAACAGATGTCAAAAAGCTTTCAAAGTAACAGAGTTAGAAAAGATTGTATGTATTAACTTAAATCAATGTATAAACATGCCAAAATTTCTGACTTTGTCAGCCTTCTCTCTTCTCCCTGCACTTGCCCTAAAGACTGTGAAAACATTCTGAAGCCCACATGAAAAATGAAGCCTGGTTATTT
>WEIU01013585.1:537-12011 GCA_013389925.1 Aegithalos caudatus
TTGTTTTTTGTTTTTGTTTTTTTTTAAAGTCTCACATTACAACAGTAGTTTGTGTCTTCTGATGATTAGGAAGCAGAAACAAAACTGCAAGATCCAAACACTAGAACTAACTTATCTGCACTACTGCATTCCTGCTGTGCCTACTCTACTGTTCTTCCCTGCTGGGATATCTTCTATTTTTCACATCTCAACTACCCAGAAATTCAGGGGAACTTCACTGTAGTGAGACCCATCATTATATAATAACACAAATAATATAGCATTTAAATGCTTTTTGTGATCAAGAAACTGAGATTATGTAAATACTTGTGGCACAAGCAGGATTAAGTAAGTACTTGGGCCATACTGAATTCACTGCAGGGAGAACAGGAAATCCATCTCCTGCCAAAATGCCATACACCCATCTGAGAAAAACTCCCTTACAGAAATCAGTGGATTATTCATGTGGTACTCATGTGGCAAATATAAAATTCATACTGCAAGTCACTGCTAGATGTCTTGCAAGTCTTACTCTTTAGGGTAGTACGTAAGTCTGAATTGTTCATACTTGAGAAATGTGCACTTTGCCTTGTGATAAAATGGTTTGTAATGATTGCAATGTATCTCTATTTTTTAAAATCTTCTAATAACTCTGAGTATTTAATTTTAAATATCTCATTGAAGTTTTTGATATAAGGCAATTTCAAATTGTTCCAGTCCTCTGTCACTGAATCCTACTTCTCTTACACAGCATGCTTATGGAAAGATCTCAGCACAGTTCTCATCTGTTTCTCGGAGTGACTTTTCCTAACAAGGGGTTAAACACCTTAGGAATTGGTTTGACTAACCCTCTGATTCAATATAGGAGAAAAAGAAAACAGAAAAATCATACCAATCTGGAAGAACACAAGCCTTCCAAGCTAAAATTTCTAAGCAAAAGGCTCTAGGATACTGAAGGAAGGGAAGGGCTTCCTTCTTATGTTTACACAATCTGAATAAAACAAGTCGTTAATAATACAACTTGGAAAAAATAGGCATTAAATATTTGCAATCCATGATAGTAACTTTAAATTCTACTTTCTACTTCAACTTCCCAACATTAAATTAAAGCATTTGAGCTACTAAATCTGACATAATATTTTCATACATAAGAAAATAACTGAACACATTTTCTGCTATGTAGTTCTCAACTTCTTTTTTCTCTCCCCAAAAGAATTAAGAAAATTAATCTCATGCAAATCAATGGAGTCCAGTAAAGTTACACTGGGGATTAATTAGGTATGTCATCTGCTTCTCAAGCAGCTCATTTATATTGTATCTCAAAGAAAACACAGCTTAACAACAGACCTTTTCTGTTATTCTACTTTCTCATTAAAAAGATATCAACCACATTCATTATTTAGTATTCTATAGTGAGTGTAGCCCTGAAAGTCTGTATGTGCTCTGTAATTCATCATATACTAATGATTAACCATCTTCTCTCATGTTACTGGAACAGCAAAAATATCTGTCTATGTCCAGCAAGAGCTGGGAAGAGCTACAGCCAAGAAGGCAAGGGAGAAATGGCCAAAAATATCTCAGATGTACTTGCTGATGCATGTGATAAGAGGGTTTATATTCTCTAGAGATGTGACATGATGTCTTTGTCATTTATACACTAATTAACCCTCAACCCCAAAATTCAAGTGAAATTAAGACATCTTGCAGCTTTTCAAAGAACACCATCAGTAAAGATGAGGAGTGATAACTGGCTGTCCAACATAGGAAGAATTCCTGACAGAAATAAGAGTCCTATGAAATTCACTGTTGAGATATTCTGGTACATCAAACAGTGACTGTAGGGAAATAGTACAGACTTCCTTAGAGAACAGCACCACCATAGTGATTTCAGCAGGTGAAATATAATTTAAATAAATATTTACTTTTGGTTCTTTCTTGATGGGCAGCCTCTTCATGTAAGCTTAAAGAAAATACTCAACTTTGTATCCTAGACTTCTCTCATGAAAAGCTCTTACCAGAAAATACAAAAGACTGCCCGTTTCAAAAGGACAGATGCTACATTATGGTTCTGTATATCAGTGAGGATACTGATATTTTTGAAGTACATAGCAGAAGCTGATGTCTGGCAGCTGCCTTGTCTCCATTGTCTCTGTTACTCACCTCCATTTCTTTAACAGGATCTCCTTTCAGTTAAAGTGTTGGAACCAAAAACGTAAAATGAGACTTGGGAGAAGTCAACTGCTAATAAAAGGTTCCACTGTCCTTTCTTGCTGACCCACTAATTTAAATGAAAGCAAGTCTGATGTGATATCAGAGAATGCCTAAATTGAGGTGTACTTATGCTTACTCATTAAAAACAAGTAAGTTTCAGCAGACTGCATCTTGGAAATGCTGTGATATACATCCTCAGATACAAATGTGTTTCTTACATTATTTTAAACAAAGCCTGTATTATTCTCTGAAAGAAAAAAGTATGGCAGTAGTGTTTATTTCACTGCCTATTTTACCATCCAATTGTTGTGGTAAGAAAACAAGCGACCAAAATGAAAATTTCTTCTTTGGGACACAGAGATTTTGAAAGCAAGAAAAATCTGGAACCTTCTGACTCATGGATCTCATTTTTTAAATATCAAGAATAAGCCCCAAATATGTATTTTTTTCAGTTTAAGATGTGAAACCTAGATTTTGAAGATTTAAAAGTGAACATCAACATTTTTTCCCCATGACTTCTTATATTCTCTGAATCGTAGCAAGTCATTGAATTTTTTCATACTATCCTCATGCATGGGAAATATGTTTTAAACATTTTACATAGCATGCTGAAACCTCTTTAGGAAATATGCAATTCAAGAATTATATTTTATTCTATTACTAACCTAGGCTGATAGTTCTGTCTGATCCTCATCTATAAGCAGAAACCTCCAGTTCTTTCACTAGAATAATATCTTATTAACAGCAGTTCCTAAACTACACCCAAGATAAGAAGAGAGGTTAAGGGTTTTATGTACTCTTTCCATGCAGGTTGACAGTAGGTGAACGGTTCCTTTTCAGAAGCATTTTACACAATGATTAATTCAGTCCCTGGGAGGGATGTACTGCAAAAGTGTTTGAGGGTACATTTAAAATGCCCACTGTTCAACCTGAAAGATTATCTTTGCTAGCCTGCATCCGAGCTGTGTATGTAAAAGAAAGAAATGCTGACTATACCAAAGGGCTCTGCTATAGTTGGCCTTTATTGTCTTCAGTTTCTGGACTGGCAGGATTAATTAAGGAATTCTGCAGTTTCGACTTCCACGGAGACAGCAGCACTGAAGAGGAAGAAGTAATCAGCTCTAGTTGGCACCACCATCCATTATACCAATATTCACAGAGACAGAATCGGTAACTCTTAATATGAGCACTGCCTATTATACCCATTTTAAACACTTCAAGCTGCTCATTGTAAATGGCAAATGAAATCCAGAAGTACAAGTTAGTGTGCATAGGATGATATTTCAGTCAATTTTCTATGATAGATACAAAGCAGGGGGAAAAAACCCAAGCATCCAGGGATTCCTTGGGGAATTCTAGTCATTCTAGGCTTAGAAAATGCTATCTGTTACCACAATTTCCATTTCAGACCATGGAAAATTATAAAAACTGACAAATGCCCATGAATAGGAGGTTCAGCAAGAAATTGTGGTTAAGGAGGGCGCCGTGTGGGACAGAACAGATGAGTGTGCTTCCGCTGCACATTCCAGCTCTGACTCAGAAGCTCATCACAACAGAAAACATGTCTTTTAAAAAATTCCTTGTGAATTAACTGACATCTGCCTTCAAAACACTCCAACATTGCATCTTGGTGGCTTATCTGTGCTAGCCTAAAGTTCAGCTATAAGAAAGCAAGTAGCTAGTCACAAAGTAACAAATATGTTTGTTCCTATACCAATTTAACTTTTTTTTTCCTACTGTCCAGGACTACTGACCTATCAGAAAAAAGAACTGAATTTAAATCAACAAAAGAAATAGATTGCCCAGACATTGTTAATGCTAATAATTTTGTAACTATGTATGCTTGGCTTTTTCTTTTTTCTTAAAATTCATTGTACTTCCAATTAACACTTAAGTCTGCACAATAGCCAAAATAACAACCTAAAATATTAATTCAACTTTTATTTATTTTATTAATAACTATATTTACATTGTCAATACAGTATGAAATACCAACAACACATACTTTCACAGATAAATCATACTGAATCCCAGATAAAGAGTGCTATAGACACATAATACATGCCTGATCTATCTCCTTCACCTGCAATTTTCCAATAAAATAATGCTTTTCTTATTTCAGATACACCTGATTCAACAGTAATCTTGTCCAGTTTGTAAAGGTGAGTGGCTTGAACCCTAGACAGGGCTAAATTTTCCTATGTAAGGTCTGTCCAACCATTAATACTATGCCAAGAATAACAGGGCTTTTCCCTAGCAATGCCTTCTTGATCAGTTACAAGAAGTATTGGGGGAAAGAAAATTAATACATCAGGCCTGTTCTAAGGAAAATAAGGATTGGCTCAGAAATGAGCCCATGTTAAGATCTCTAAGTGATCTAGGCTGCTATAGAAGACATGGGCTAAAACACACCAAGTGCAAATAAACTTTTTTCCCCTCCCACGGGATTATTTTTACTCTAAATTCCATCTGTATTTCCTTACCTTCTTCCTTGTGGCTTGGTTTACCACCCAGAAGGGAAAAAAATACTACATGCATTTTCATTTTCTTGCTGTCAGTGGATTAATAACATTTATTTAAAATGACAGGCAGAAAAGACTTGTGTTTTCTTGTTTTCCCTGACCTCTTACTGTCCATTCAGTAACCTTTCATGCATAGAGAACATAATTCAGTTTCAATCACCAAATCAAAAGCACATGCTGCTATCCTTGCATTAATGTTTGAATTCATCTTTCTGTGTTAGAGGGGATGGGAAAGAGAAGAGGAAAGGGTTTAATTCCCCAGTTATCTGACTTTGAGCAATCAGTGCTAAATCCTGTCATAGGCTGCTGCAGCATAGCTCCCCCACAGCATTTTGTTCTATCCTGTCTCAGTAAGGCTCAGGAGGGGACATCTTGTTGCCACACAGAAGTGGTTTCAAGCTCTTCCTCTCTATTTTGTTGGTGCAAGCTTCTGTTTAGTACACACTACCTTTATAACAATTACTCCCATTTTTCTGTTGTTTCTGTCCTGTTACATTTACCATACTTCTAATTAGGACTAATCCAGCCCGAGTGAACAGCGGCATAACTTGCAATATTAAGATGCTGTGTGTCTAATGAAATACACATTCACATATATTGAGTTCTGAAACCCATAGAAGCCATTACTGATAGAACAGGATTTAAGCAAAAGTACTGTGGTACACATTACATCGTCTTGTGAGCTCAGGAGCCCATCCAGTTAGCACCTATTAACAACTTGCTGTGCATCAGCTGGTCTGCAGAAATTGTCAGCATGTATTACTTTGCATTTGCTCTTGGAAAACCCTGTGCAAGCTCGCTCAGCCTCCTCTCCTGTCAGAACAAGTCACGTCACCACGTATTTGCTGCTGGCTAAGAGCCTGCTCATCCCCATGTCCACATTTATTACGGTGCAAATGATACTTGCTAAACCCTGCTAACTTAATCTCACATCCAAGCTTCACACTGGGAAGATGCTGCAATAGCATTATTTATGTGTTCTGTAACCACAGAAAAGTGACAGAAGCAAGTAATATTCGGCACCATTTAAGCAGCTGACCTGCTACAGATAAGAATGAAATTGCTTTGAATTCAGCAAGTTTTTAAAGACATTATGTCTAGAGTGAGCTAGTGATGAAAGCACTGAAAAATAGGAAAAGAAACTGCCTGTATCACCTTTTCCTTCTATTAATTTCCCTTAAATAAATCTTAGTGCTAATCATTCTTCTGCAGTCCCCTGTTAACCACCGTTATATAGCTGAAGGCTTGGAGCTGTTGCACAGACACAGCTCATAAAGGCTCAGAACCACTTGTTTTCTGGCAAGACACACTTTCAGATAGGTCTGTGCAAATGGTCGCTTCGAATTATATCTTCACCTTAATTTCTGCCACAGATTGTTCCTTTACTAGAAAGATCTTAAGGATGGCCTTTAGAAAGAAGTTTTCCTTTAAATAAACAAAATAAAGTGAAACAAAATAAAAACCACCCAACCCTGAAAAAAATGTAAGAATTTGTTGTGCTGTCTATAACAGCTAGATTATCTCCCATTTCTCCAGGTTTTCTGACTCATCTGCCAGTGTCTTGCTTGGAAAACCCTCCACTGTCACTTCTTATTTGTTATCAGGTGCCACAGAAATTTATTGTCAAACATCACCTCTTTATCACATCAAGTAGCCCCATCAGCTAGCATCTCCTGGCACTTTTTTACAGGTCTCTTCCTCTCTCTCCTTTGACCAAAACGCTCATCACATTCATGATCTTCTGGTTATTTAAGTATCAGCTCTGATTCAGCGTGACTGAAAACCAGGATTCAAAATGTTCTTTCTGTGCTGTCATTTATTGACATCCACAAAGAACACCTCTACTCTCTGGGGAAGTGGCCAGGTTTGACTGGAAATACTGACATTATGGCAATATAGGACTCTCTCAAATATATTCCCATGATCTGTGATTTAACCTTTCCTAGCAGCCATCCTCCCAGCCAGTATCCTTCTGCAGGGTTTACCCCTCTTCCTTGCTGTAGTATCCCTTCCCCATGGACTTGACAGAGGCAATTAAATTCTCAACTGTGCTCACATGGACTGAAGCTATTGCATTAAGGACAACTCTGCTGGTTCATCATGTTCACTATACAACCTTCCCCCCTCCTTTCCTCTCAGAATGACAAATATTTGGGGTGGGTTTTTTTTTCATAAATCTGCTTGCATGAAAGTGTGTTTGCTTGGGAAAGAGTGTATGTGAAAAATGCCAAGGTGTAACAGTCAGTGCAGAACAGCACAGTTCTCATTCTGCATATGGGTATGTAAACTCATTGAAATGACACTAAAGAAGGGGGAAAATAGCCCATTTTTTATCTAACTACAAAAAAAAAAAAAAAAAAGTAATCAAAATGTCTAGAAGAATATCACACATTTTCAATCACTAATATCAGAAAGAAAAAACCTATCTTGATTTCTTGACATATTAACAGGAATAAAGCAGTTTAAGAGGTATTTTAACTCCACAGAAGATTAAACTTATGTTATTTGACTTAAGAAAATGCTTCCTAAGATTATTGAATAGATTTGTTCTTATGAATTGTGCTAGAAACCATGAGCCAATTCTTAAATGTCCATTTTAAAACAATGGAAGGAATAAATAATTAATAACACAATGTAGAGGTTTATCCCACAAATAATGGTCTGTGAAGGAAAGAGTTTATTACATTAGGGAAACAAGTAAACTACAATTAGTCTAATTGTTAAAGCACTCAGAGTATTTTCTAGTTCTTCACCAGAGCTGCCTATAAGGAAGTCTGAATCTTGCTTTACTGGAAAGCATATGGAAGAAAAATTACACATGTAAATAATTTAGCTGAGAGATCAGTGATCTGTTCACCAGTACTTTTTGTGAGGATATTCACAGTCTGTCTGATTGTTTTCCAAGCTGTGGAGGAAAAATACCAAGGATTCTTAGAATTATGTTACTTTCAGCTATTACAGGGAAAACCATCAGCAGAATTATAAGATCAAGCCCAAATTACAATCCAAAGACATTTTCAACATTTTCAGCAGCACTATTCAATGATTTTCTCTGGCATACCTCACCAATATGCTGTCAAGGCAGTAAACATACAGTTTAATTCAAATAAGTCATATGAATGTGAAGTTTGTGGTAAAAAAAATTAAAGAATATTCATTTGTAATTGAGCCTCAGAAGATAATGAAGACTTTCTGTGGTGCACTGTGGTGCTATACTTTCCTTAAACCAAAATTGGCACTGGCCAGCAGAAAGGTTTGTTTTGTATTAATGCAGTTCTTTAAATGTAGTCTGCATAAGCAAAGAGGAACAGTACTCATCACTTGCCAAAGAATTTGAATGCTGTTATCAACAGTCATTACTGGCCCTCTCTCCACCTTAAAAAAAAAAAAAAAAAAAAAAAAAAAAAAAGAAAGAAAAGAAAAAGAAAAAATCCAAACAAAAACCCCAAACCTAATCAGAAAAACCATCACAACAGAGAGCTTTAACTTCCAGCCTGCAGGAATTTCGTATGACAGAAGTCAGCCTCGTGATGCCAGAGAATCACCCATGAACACACTGCTGTGTAACATAAACAAATCCTGGTGTTTGCCAAATACAGCCAGGATAAGACTTATCAGACTATAAATCCAGCACAGCCAAGCTGTTTAGAGTGTTGAGAGCTGCAGCCCCCAAGTTCTTGCACCAGTTTGCTATCCAGGAGCCCACAGCTCTGGGCCATGTGCCCCCACTCCTCCCACACCAGAAGCAGCAGTTCCTTGGACCAGAATCTCCAATAAGTAGTGTGAGAAGCACTCGAGTTGTCAATTACTGACATTCCAAGAGCCTTCTTGGCATCTAAAGCATTTAATTCTTGAGTTAGGCTTCAGTAGGGTCTGCACTTAGATTTTGGCATTTTTCAAAAGCACGACAGGAGGAAGGAGAGGATCTCTCAGCAGCTGAACAGGCAGATGTAAGACCTAGAGCGTCATGGAGGACAACAGTGAAGTCCTATCTGACAATTCCCAGGAAATTCCCTTCATCACCAGGCCAGAGGCTAGCTGGGAGGAATGTCTTTCATTGTGTCTGCTGAAAGTCTGTTATCCTGAACAAACTAATCCACATTCATTGGACCAGGGAAGCAAGGCATCACTTTGCAATGCAACAATTAAGGTCCTTAGCTCGGAGTAGGGAAATATAAATTTCAATCTCCATTACAACACTGCTTTTCTAGGCAATTACCATATAATATTAAAGTACACAAGCAACCTTTAAGAGCTAGGAACAGAAACTGAGTTCCCTAATAACCTATTCAAAACCATCCATTACCTTGGATACCAGGAGGACACAGACTTGGCCATCCTGTGCTGCTGCATTTTTACTGTTATTGATACTCAAGTTACCTGGTACTACTTCAAATTATTTATACCTGCTGCAATCATATCTATTATTAAAGACAGACATACCTTCATCTTCGAGTATGAATGCATCTGAAAGTATCTTTCAAAGCTGTTTCTGGAGCCTGCTCCTGACTACTCCTACTGACAGGAAACAGGGAAAGAATATTAAAAAGCTCTGTTAGTCCACTTATTCCCTTTCCCATCTATTCTGATATTCACCTCTTGCTTTGGTGTCTCTAATTTTTTCCTTTGCTTTATTCTACTTTGGGCTCCAGGCTAGTTGCCCCCTCATCATCCTTTGTCTTTCATTTCTCTTCCTTATTTAAGTGATTTTTGTCTATCTCTTTTTTTACTCATTTCCTTCCCTTCAATTTCAACATTCAGTGACATGATCCTGCAGTATTCCTCCTACATTTATAAAACTCAAAAATGCATGGACCAGAAGAGGTATGGAAGAAAATAAAAGGCAGAGAAGCAAAAGTCATTATCTCATTATTATCTCTTTAAAAAGAAATCTAAGTATCTGGCTTTCGATTTGATTTTTTTTTCCTTGATTACTGCTGTATGAAAGACCTAGACAAACAACAAAACCAGGAAAAATGAAAGAGCCATCAGAGTGGAATGGTTGCAGCAAATGCTGAATGAGCTGTGATCTTTGGCAGGATAAAGATCAACACCACAAGCTTTCAGCTGTAGCGATCAGTCGATACTTTCCAGACCATCCCCGGCGTGACAAAGACAGAGGCATTTTTAAGTTGTAATTGAGATTAGCCTTGATACATACAGTTGGAGCCATGCCTGTGAACTTTGCTAAAAGGCTGGCTATGTAAACTATCTATCACTCAGTTTCACATGAGCAGTAACCTAATGACACCACAAAAATCTCACTATGTCCCTTGCTCCACACGTTCAGCCACAGCAGCGGACTCATGCCAAGGTGCTTCAGCTGTGTTTGCCTCCCAAGGTCTGGAGCACCATATAAATTCTCCTGGGGTGCCCAAGTTTTGTACAATGCTCAGCATTGTAGCCCAAAAGCTACTCTTGCTCTGATCCAGCTTACTAGATTTGCAGTCACGTGCTAACTGAAAACCCATACATAATAGTACTGACTCCAGCATGCTTTGGATGAAGCCCATAAAGACAGACAAGATTGCTTTTTGTGGATGGGAATAAAATATTTTGTTTGTTACTACTAAGCCAACCACAATAAATAGTTCTCTTTCATGTGGTGATGAAACAAAGCAGTCATGCTGTATTCCTTTTTTAATTATTAGGTTGAAAGAAGCAGTCTCTTCCTGGCATGTTTAATTCTGAATCATATTCATCACATATATAAATAGCCAGCAACTGTATATAGTAGAGGAGGGCAGAGAGGAAGGTCAGGGAATTAGCCTGATGTCAAGAAAGCATTTCCTGTGCAGTCACCAAATCTGTCCTGGATACAGACTCCTACGTTGGCATACAGGGAGCCTGAAGGCTGCTGTGCCCTCATGCACCAGACATGCCAGGTAAGCGTCTCCAACCTTGCTGGCATTTGGAAGTTTCTCCTCCCCAGAAATCACATAGGCATAATTTACTTCTCAGGGCTTTGTAATGATGAGCAAAAGACTTTTCCTCTCTGCCTCATGTTACAGGCAGTGCCACCACTGTGAAGACAAAACTTTAGTGTTGAATCCTCAGCAGCTACTCCACTGGGTTAGGGACACTGCTACAATATGAACGTTCTCCACTGAAATCTGAGTGGACAGATCCTGCAGGGAAGTGCTGGCTCTACTACCACTGAAGTCCAGGATGTCAAGCCCAAAGAAGTGGCAGCAAATAATACCATGGACAGAGTGCTAAAAAGAGTTATGGCAGAGTTAAAAGTTTTGGCTAGTCACTAAACTCACACACTTTCTATCGGTTTGCATTTATAAACCATTTATAAACATGAACTTAGCCCAGACTGTCATTGCATAGCTTAGGCCATCAAGAAAATGATGCCTGAACCTCCTGAGATTTTTTGTTGTCACCTGGACGTGTAGCATTGCTACACGCTGTTTCACTGACCTCAGACCCACGGGAGCTCTCAGCTGACTTCACAGAATCCTCGAGGTTGGAACAGACCTTTAAGATCATCAAGTCCAACTGTCAACCCAGCACCGCCACAGTAACCACTAAACCCTATCACCAGGCTCTGGATGCAGACGCCTCTTAAGCATCTCCAGGAGCGACGACTTCACCATCTCCCTGGGCATCGCAATAGGTTGCAGGAACTTCGCAGGAACAAACTTCTTTTCCGCGCTCCCTCATTCGGGAGGACAGCAGTGCGCACGGGAGCGAGCCAGCCGCCTCCCGGGGCCGGAGGGATGGCAGCCCGGCACGGCGGGGGCAGGGCCCTGCCGG
>WEIU01013585.1:12766-49039 GCA_013389925.1 Aegithalos caudatus
CGGCGAGGTGAGGCTGAGCCGCGGCCTCGGGGCGCAGCGCAGGTGCGGCTGCAGCGGGGCCCGCCCCGAGGGGCCTTCCCCTGACGGAGGGGTCTCAACTTCGGCGGGCCCGAGTTTGGAGTTTGGAGTTATCGATATTGAGAGATACGGCAATTGTATATTGCTGTCGCAGGCTTTTGTTTTTTATTTATTTTTTTTTTTAATCTAGGTGAACACTTGACACCGTGTTTGATATGTTTAAAATGTGCTACAGCTTGCTCTCGTGCACCCGGAGTGCTTTGGTCCTGCACTACAAGCACGAACACTCCTGAGATTTTTAAAGGAGTATTTTTAATGCTTGCTCCTCTGCTTGCTGCTATTTATACCATGCAAGGTTGGCAAGGAGAACAGAGCCAGAGTTTGAAAAGGACGTTGAGCTTTAACTTGATACCATTGTTCCAAGGCCAAGGCAAGAGAGTGCAGATATTTAAAATAAAGCAAAACAAAGAAATGCCCAGAAAACAATACCGTGAAAACACCCTACCTCTCTGTTTTTCTACTGCATGATCAAAGCAGAGAACTTAGCATCCCCTTCTGGTTGGGGTATGTAGGTGATGTTCTGCAATGGGGTCTAA
The DNA here is from genome assembly GCA_013389925.1 of Aegithalos caudatus. NCBI lineage: Eukaryota > Metazoa > Chordata > Aves > Passeriformes > Aegithalidae > Aegithalos > Aegithalos caudatus. Next base: position 13,381 of record WEIU01013585.1, read on the forward strand.
GCCTGTGCTTTGGTTTTATTATTTGTTTGCTTTATACTTGTGATGTGACGGACAGTACAGCTGGTTGAACCCCACACTGGAGGATTATCTGAATGATCAAGTCTCCCACTGTGGCAGATGCATGACTTCCAGTTAGGTAAAATAAATCATTACTGGTCCCTGCCTATGCATTGTAAGGTCTTAGAGTAGCTATAATGTAAAATATTGTTAACACTAAGTCTAACAAATTGGATAATACCTGTGTTGTTGAATATATATTCATGGGTAATCAATTTCCTTCTTTTTCTGAGTTAATTCGATACACAGTAACACCTCTCTCTAAAGTGAGAAGAGGTAAGCTTTTCATATACTGAAACTTAAAATTTGGGAATAGAAAAGCATTAACCTTCATCACTTATATCACTCAGAATTTCAGAGTGGATGGTGATAACTAATCCAATGGATCTCCTTCTCTGGATTGCTAACTAAGATTGGTATTAAAAATTGTTTATTCCTCGTGACACGCAGCGTGCTCTGGTGGAACCGCAGAGCAGCACTGTAGCGGCTGGCTCGCGTGACTGCAGACCTGCCACTGGGGTTAACTTAGTTCTCCTAGTGCTCATTATCCTGGGTGAGCAATAGATTGCATTTGAGCTCTGTTTTTATGGAGTAATTGTACGTGTGGTAACAAGGCTCTGCTAAAAATTCATATAGTCACTTCTAAAGTACTACAGAGCTTTGATTCCTGGCTGACATCAGTCTGCTTCAGAACTGTGGCTGAAACAGTGATCATAATCTGGCAAATCTGATGCTAAAACTTCACCTAATATGATTTTCCATTCAGAGTAAGCATGATTCTGTATGTAAAGATTCTGTAAGTTGAAAATATTTGAACAGATGTTAAATTTTTAGTAGCTAGCCCTTTATATGTATTTCATATATTTTTGAGCAGTTGTGATTCAGTAAATAGGAAGCCTGACTGCTGGATGCATAATTGTTCCTTATTCTCATGTGTTTTACTTACAGCTGAAATTAAAATCTGAGCATTGACTAACTGCGGAAGTCCAGTGTCAAGGCCTTGAAAAAGTCAAGATTTGACAGAGTTATGACACTCTAAATGCGTTTGGAGCTTATAACTCTTTCATTTTGTGGTTTCAAACTTTTGTCTGCAGCCCCGTATGGAAGAAGTAGGTTTCTTTTGTAGGCGGAGCCAAGATTCTTGTACAAAAATGCCAGCTCTAAGGAGGCTTTTTTTAAAAAAAAAATCTTGCAGGATTGACTATTGAGCTGAGATTTAACATGTCAGGTAGCTAATGGGCTCAACAGTCTAGGAAAATGATTGCTAAGATTTGTAATAGGAACGATGGAATGCAGATTAGCCAGCTGATAGTGTGGGAGTGATTTTTTTTATCTACAGAAACAAAAACACACTTATGTATTTATACATATATATGTGCCATGTACATGTAGAAGTGTATGTGTTTTGTATAGAAGTGTAGTATATTACATATTGATATAAGATGCTAAAGTGTACCACTGCTGTATTTGATTGTTTGATGATGAGAGATAATTATGTGATCAGAAGTGCTACGTGTGGTATGTATGATAACAGAAGCTGCTGAAGTGAATGCCTGCCCCAAGTCCCTATTTCTGTTCAAGTCACTTTGTTCTATTCATTGAGTTTTATGATGTATCCTGATTTACTGTTTAATTGGGAAAATCAAGCATTTTTAGTTGCCTCCCATTAATTTAGAGGATTACCTGGCAAGTTACTGAAATGCTCATTCTATGGAGTAGTTTGGAGTTATAGCTGTAAAAGTTAATGTTCTTTATTCTGCTTTACTTGATTGCAAGAATTAGTGCTTCTTCAATGTTTGTTTTGTGGAATTGGCTGTTGAACAGTTTGCTCTATGCAAACATCAAAGTGAGAATGATAAGAGCCTACTTATTTTTAAGGGAGTGCTTGTACTGGGGAGTTTTTTGCTTTTCCTGATTTATGTACGATAATGTTTCTAGACTCAGTAGTTGCTCTGATGGAGGCATTGGAAGAATTGTTTTCTGCCTTCTTATTTTCTCTCTTGTTGCAAAGATGATTCCACAGACTATGCAAAGCATAGGTATGTTTTATTATCTGACAAATAAGTCAATGATAGTTGATAATTTTGTGTCCTCCAAGTTAAAAAAAAAAAATCAATTATGAGTCTTAGTTTTCCACGCGTGGGCTTTTTCAGTACCAGAAAGTTATGTCAGGATTTACATCATACTATTCAGTGTGAAATTACCTTTTTCCCATCCCTAGCACCTATATTAACTTTAGTTTTATTTCATGGACTTCTCCTTCCCTTGAATGAATTGCATTAATCTTTTTGCACTGTTAACTCAAACTGTTTTAGTTACTACTCTGTTTAGTTTTTGCATCAGGAAAGGCTGAAGCTGCTCTTAGAGGATGACTTTGATGTGATTTGTGAATTGCCCACTTGTATTGACTCCCAAATCTCTGTTGTCATTCTTATTTAGATGGTTCCCTTATGTTTTTCATTTTCTTTGGCTTTGTCAGAGAACTTATTTGAGCCCTTCCAATTTGGCTAAGTTGCCAGTGTGCTGTCAGCAGTATTCAAATACTTAAACATTTCATAATTATGTCTTGGATAACTATTTTTTAAAAATGCAAACTAGCTTATTTTTGCATTTAATATAAATGTGGATTTGATGATTGCAATATGGTAATTGTGCAGGGAAATGAAACTAGTACACTCAAGGCACTGGGAGTTGAATATTGTAACCCACACTGGGTTTTGATGAACCAGTTCTAGTGTGACCCCTGTGATACAGAGGTTGTCTGTGTGCTCAGAGTGACAGTGGTCATCAGCTGTACAGCAGAATCCCTGAGGTGGGGTAAAACAGCTGGAATGTGTGTGGTGTAGCACTTCATTCTAGTAGCTAGTATGACTAGTATCTCTAAAGCTTTTACCCTGTCCTCTCTATACTGTGTTTAACAGGAAGAAATAGGACAAGCTTTCTTACAGAGTCAGTTTCCCTGCTGTGTTTGCTCCATTCATGTCAGCAAAGAAATGGACAAGCCTTCTTCAAGCAAAACCTGAATATTGAAAGAGGCATTGTCATTACTATGTAAGTTATGGTTGTAGATACATTCTGTTTTGTTTTTTTTCCCTGGTCTCCTGTCAATGTATGAGGTCCATATGGTGTGTTCTGGACACATTTAGTTAGCTGGCATTAGCTGCATTATAGCATTGTGACATTAGCTGACACCTGGATGATCTGTGAAACGGTGCTCCATTTTTTTCTTTGAGATCATCTGTAAACCTATGTGACTGGCCAAAAAAAAAAAAAAAAAAAAAAAATTTACACCACTGGGCTCCTAAAAGAGTGTGATTGTAGTCTTTGGAGGAGTACAAGTGGTTGGTGCTGCAAGTGTTAAAGACTGTGTTTTACATCCGTTCATCCCCTGTTGGAGTTTTAGCTGAGGCTGCTGCCTTGTCATGTCTCTAGTGTTGAATTGCAGCAGACTGAATAATCTTGACTGAAGAATTTTAAAAATAGGAGGATTTTGCTGCACCATCATTGCAGGAGGGTTTGGGAACTGAGGATCTGCATGCAATTGTGCAGTCTGAGAGCATTGTGGTGAAGAATATGGGCTGATGAATAAACTGCTGTTAAACAAGAAAGACTATGACTTGTCCATTAGCTATGGTTTGTGTGACCATTCTCACAATTAACATGATCTTCTTTTCTTATTTTACTTTGTGCTTTACCTGTATGCTTCTAGTGAGTCAAATGTCATTACTCTGAGGATGCTAAATGTAAGATAGTTGGACTACTTCAAGACCATGGTGTGAGACCATTTTTAAATTGGAGGTATAAATGGAAGATGCTGCTTTGCTGGCTTATGCACAGCACACATCCTGTTAATGCATAGTCTACAAGAATCACCAGTTCTTGGACAGAGTCAGAGCTGTTTGCCCTTAATATCTGATTCAAATGTTTTAGTGGCAGCAAAATATTTTTTTTACTGTGATTATTAGAGGTGTTTGGAATACCAGTGATGTGACTTTAAAAAGGAAGTCAGGAAGCGCTTTCATAATATTTTCCTCTGGTTTGTATTTTTCTTTAAAAAATGTTTTAATTTACAGAATTACAATTTGCCTGGGAAGTACCTTTTTCCAACCTCCAGACTGAAGTAGGATTACAGCCTCTGCTAGATCAGGCCAAACATGGCAGGGTGCAGCTGAGTCTTGCAAATCTTCAGTTAAAGGGTCTGTAACCTCTTTTTGGGTAAACTAGCAATTAACTTCCTTTAAGGAAAGAAATAATTTGAACTGGGATGGTTGATGAGCTATTTACAGGATTATAGGCAAGTGTCGTTGTAGAAGTTAGTTGGCAATTGTACCCAGTTTTGGTACTGAACTCTTTCAGCTAAAACGCAGAGACCTTCAAGGGAATTGATCTAAAGTAAGCTGTTGGTGGCCCTTGCCTCTGAAATGACACTGGTCAGGCGATTCATTCTTTCCCTGAGCAGGACCATAGATTTTTATTCCAGCTTCTAGTTGCAAGAAGATTGTAGTTCTTCAGTTTTCTGAATTCTGCATCCTTCTTTAGGAAACTCTCATATGCCCCCCTGTGAGCCTGTCCTTTCACCCAGTTCAATGAAGTTTTGATGTGTCAGATGTGTCCTTAGCATTGCTTTTAGTTTGAGGGGGAGGGCAAATCTCCAAGTTTTCTGGGAGAAATTAGCATGAAACTTGACTATTTTTAGTGGTATATTCATAAATGGTGAATAATTGGAAGACTGCTTAGTGGATATGAGTAATAGCTTGATAAAAAATATTTGTAGAAATGTGGCATATATACAGTGTGTAAAACTGGAAGTCTTGTCTTTGCAAGCTTTATTAAAATTTTTGCACTTCTGGTAACCTGTGCTATGCAGTGGTCAGTACAACTTCCATTCTGTGGAGCAAAAGCAACAATAGACAGCAGTTGTTACTTTTAAACTGAGTGTCTGGTTTTAGAGATGTATAAAGGATTGTTTGATTGAAATTGTCTAAATTGGATATATTTTTCACTTTGAGTTGCTTTTGTTATTTTCTTCTTCTGCGTAACTTATTACTTTTTATGTCTTGAATTCTGTGTTATTTAGTGTCACTTCTCTGTAGTGGCACTATTTCATATGGGTAGTTTTCTTGTGTCTATCTTGGCTTTAAGTTGCTCAATTAAAAAGACAGCTTATGGCAAACCCATCCACCATGAACATTTGCAAATAACTGGAGTAGGTTTCATTTTGGGAGATGCTGGTTGATACAGAAAATAAATATGCAGAATGCATCCCAGTATTAGGATTATTTATACCAGTATTAATTCACCATCTAACTTAAGAAGCAAGACAAAATTTAATAGTGTCAGGATGCTGTCTTCTTGAATCTTCGTGATGTTCTTTTGGGAAAAACTCAAGAATAATTTGAACTTTGGTTTGAAAGGCTTTTAACACTCCTGTCTGCCACAGGCAATGCTTTTTGGACTGTCATGTCATCTGAAATGATGTCACTTGGAGATTAAACTCTTCTGGTATTCTGTTGATGGAGTTTTACCTGTTGCAAAGCATGAACTTCCCTGACATCTTCATTACTAGGCTTTATTTAAATGCTTGTTAAACCTTCTGCTGATTTGCATTGGTTTTGTTCCTGCTTAAATTGTGCTCTTTGGGGTTAGCCAACCTAAACGTCAAGTTTTCAGAAAATGCACCTTTTCTTGAGACCCATAATTAAATCAGTGTATAATTTTCCCAGAAACTGGAGAACTCGTTGTAATAAAAAGTGAACTGTTGCATCTTGATTTGCTGCCCATTTATCTGAAAGCTGATGCTTGTTGATGAAGGACCGAACACATTAAAGCTCAAAGAAACCCAAAACCCTCTAGGGTGAAAGGATGGGTTGTTTGAAGAACTTATTCTTGCAGCAAGGTATATGCAGTAATAGGATTGTCACTTTGTGGAATGTAAAAACTAACTTCTGTTAGTGATCATCTGTCTTAATTCCTGGGTATATACATTATGCTCAGCATTTTGGACTGAAAGAGTGAGCTTGTTTAGCTCATCTCTGAAATTAGCTCTGAAAGTGTCTTCTCATACTGTTTTTCAGCGCAAACCTCTAGCCTGGCTCATTAGGAATTTTTCTGAGGAGATTGGACAACTGTACTTAGTGTGCTTGGGAAGGCCTTCTCTGTTGCCTTTGATGCTGTGTAAAGCCTGTCCTGCTTTTTTTGTTTGTTTTTTTTTTGTGGTTTTTTTGGTGTTTTTTTTTTTTTTTTTTTTTTTTGGTTTGGTTTTTCTTCTCTAAGAGCATTGGTTGAAACTAGATCGTGCTTCGTCCATCATTCCATGTGGACTTTGTGATTTCCTCTAAGAGGATTGACAGGTTTTAGTTTTGCAGATGTGCTAGTGTTCAAACCATTATTGAATTATTGTATGGCTCTTTTTGATTCCCCCCTTCTTTCTGGTTATTCCCTTGAGAAGAAAGAAAAGAAGAAAAGGAATGCTTGTATTGAACTGATCCTTTCCACCCTTTGGACATCAGTCTTTCAGTTCTACGTGTACATAATTATGTCTGACTCGTGGCTGAAGCTCTTAATGGTCCTGTGGTTTCTTTGTTGATGCTGTCAAAGCACGTGAAGCACGTGATGCTGCCTCCACTGTGTCCATGTCGAGTTGCAGGACAGCTCACCTTTGATGCTGCTGTTGATGGCTGGGTGATGCAGACCATTTCTGGATGTAGTGGCCTAGCAGTTCTTGACAGCAGAAGCAGGTTCTGTCTGTTGCAGTGCTCTCTCACCTGATGTGTGCACTGGTTATTGCTTTTCTCCCATCAGTCGGCAAGGATCTTAAAACCATTACTCTGTGGCTGACTTATCTAATCTTGGGAAGCCTATTGATTGCTGTTCCACTGTTGCAATCTTAGCTAATTGCATGCCTTGTCTGCCAGTTTCACCTTTGCAAGACGCCTTCAGTGCTGACTTGACCATTTTATTACATTATAGATATCTAGAAGGCATCTACAAAAATTTGCAGAAACTGTGTGTTTCTTTGTGTTAGTGCTATCTGAAAAACTTCTTGCACGCTCTACTCTTTAATTGGGCAGCCTATATGGTGCTGTATCATCTCAGTAATACTTCAGGTGTAAATTTGCAGGAGCTGAATTCTAATGTGGATTTCCACCAAAGAGAATGTTATTTTGTATGTTTTGTTTGCTCCTCATTTAGTGTTACAAGCCAAAGTTACGGAACTTTATTCTTACTCCTTTATCTTTCAAGAAGTGTGCAAGGAACACAAACTGTTTTTATTGTCTGTGAAATCTCATCCTTTTCAGATCTCTGTTGGCAGCAGCTGCCATCAGCAGCCTGGAGGTGCTGAAATCTGTTGGTATGATTCATAGTTCATATGTGTTATAACATGTCACCTGATATAATGAATTTGTTGCCAGAATTGTCTGGGGATTATTTTTATATCGCATAGTAGATTACTTTCCATATACTTTTTTTGATGCTGTAAGAGAAATTTTATTTGTTGCTGAGTTTCAGGTAATGAGATTTTTGTATCAACAGATGGGTTGCTGGAGTTGTTTCTTTGCAAGCTTTCCCTAAATGAAAGGAGTTCCTCAGATATTTTGCTCTGTTTGCATCCTTACTTGTGTCTCAGTATTGAAGCATCTCAAAAGTACAGAGGTTCCCTGTAGTGCATCTGTGTTTCCTCTGCTTTGTTTCATCGTCATAAACAATTCATAGGACCTGTTGAGGAATTGTTATAGTTGAGTATTATGAAACTGAATTGTCTGGGTGTTGTCTCCTGACACATTATTATAATCAGCCAGAGCCTTGATGCCAGGAGATAATAATGGCTGGTTCTGCAATCGGCATAGGTTGGTGGCCTTGGGCAGTTGGATGCCTGTGGGTGTTTGCACTCTCAGTATCTGCCTGGAAGGACGGCAGAGGCCTGCCAAACAGCTGGGAAGGTCACGTACTTTAGTGTGCTTGCATCTGTAGAAAGAGAGTGAATGTTCTTGCTCTGTTCTCATGTAATGAATAGCTTCAGGTTTGAAGTACAAGCAGTACAGAGCACTGCTTCACCTAAGGATTCTTTGTGCTCTGTAGATCCTTGATATTCTAGTAGCACATAATACAAGCCTTGTGAGCTTGGCAGTTTTCTCAGGAGATAGGACATCCTTTTGGACACCCACTTCATTATGTATAGTGCTTGTGGTAAAAGCTTGCTTCTACCTTATTGCACAAGCACACAGATCAAGATATCAGCAGTTTCTGTATGTGGTTAGGACTCGTCTTTACCTTTCTTTCCTTGCCATGAACTTGTTTGGGTTTATGTGCCATAGATTTTGTGTAATAAAATGTCCTACTGCTCAGCAAGTGGGCTCCAAAGTCAAGTACTGTAAAGCCAGGTCTTCTGCCTTAGAGATTTCTCATAGGTTTCGTAATAGTTGTATTGGCCATAACTAGTATTTATTTGTGCTTCTGCTTTAATCAAGCTGCATCTCAACACTTAAGAAGTTAGTAAGTCTGGTTCCAAATTTCAGCCAGCTTGAGCTGGTAGTTCATTTAATACCTTAATTGCAAGGCGATAATTGAATAGGAGTTGTCTTCAGTTTCCTACATGCAGAGGCTGTATCATTAGACCTTCTGAAGTTTTGCTAAATGCTGCCTCTACTGAAAGATGTATTGCAGCTTTAGCTATTATTTTAACAAGAAAAGGATTGAGCATGTTTTTTGTTGTTGGTATATTGGACTAGTAGTTTCCCTGCTTGCCCAGATGACTGTTGGCCAAATGCTTCAAGCTCGGGGTTGGTGGTGCAGGCCGTGTTAGTTGTGGTCTCTGAATGTTTTTCAGCGTTGAGCTTTTTCCACCTGTCCCAGCCTAGTGGCAATCAGGACTGTAAATTCTTCCCCTTGGTGCTCAGCTGTCTATTGCAGTGTCTCCTGTAAGCTGAACTGCCGGCCTCACAGAGGTCATAGCACTGTTGTGCTGATGTGTAAGCCTACAACAGAGTGTAGTCACAAACACACATTTATAAAAAATGCACTTTTTGGACAAAATAAACGCTGTGGAGCCTTGAAAGGAACAGCTGTATTGTACTCAAAATTGAGAAGAGTGAAGGTGAGAAACTGCAGTAGTTAGAGCAGCCCTCTCAGAAGAACATTTGACACTTCAGTGGTGTAGCTTGGCATGTGGGCATGCCTCCAGCCTTTACTCTCCTAGGGGTTACCCTGTTGGTAAGGTGTCACCTAAATATAGTAAGCCTGTGTGGTGGGGGTGGTTTTTTCCCCTGCAATGGGCTATTTCCAGTGTAAAATAAGCAGGAAAGCTTTGTCTTCTGCAAGGTCACTCCATCACAGGATTTCAGATATTTCCAGTTGTTTAGCTTTCTTCTTTGAAGGCCGTGTAGAAACTGTGTGGCAAACCTTGAGATCAATATTTCTGGTCTCTAATCTGTAGTGGGGAGCATATCATTGATAAAAGGTGCCTGGTTCTGTAGAGGTCATTCTGTAGTATCTACGTAAGTTATATTTAGTGCATGTTTTTATCTGATTGGTGTCAGAATAAAGCCGCTGTTACAAACTGCTTACTTATTTATAAACACAGAGAATGCAAGCTTCCCACAGAGGGGCAGCCTAGAATTTTGTTCTTAAAAAAACTGTGGGGAAGAGGCTTCTAGGAAAAAAAAATCAGTTGCAGTGTGTTCTTGATGGCTGGCTGATGGTGGCTTTGTTTTGGTAACCAATGGCTTCATATAAAACTGTTTGCGGTTGTCAAATGTAAATACAGTTAGATGCTGTAGAGAATTAAGTTTCTCAATCCCTAGGACTAATCAAGGTCTGCAGGTAGCAGAAGTTGGCTTTCAACACAGTTGCAAAGTGGTGGGCTGGCTCCTTCCCTGAACTTCCTGGGGTGATCTTCTGCCCCCAGCCCCCTCCAAAAAATCATCAGTATTCATGTCCATCCCATTTCCATTTACTTATGAGTGGTCACTTGCAACAGCATACAAATGGGCAGGTCCTTGAATCTTTTAACTGTTAGTAGTCTTTCAGTGTATATTTTGGTTTCTATTTTTGTTGTAGAGAAGTCTTAGATGGCAAATTCATTTTACTTTGTGCCTCAAAGTAACATTGACTAATTCAATAATCACGCAAGCTAAAACTATTAAGAGTAACTGTAGCAACTCTTTGGTTTTTCATTAAGCAAAAGAGTAGCATTTTTAAACACAGAAGATGAATCTGTAGTGTTGAAAAGGGAAAATGTCAAATAACGTGCATCTGTCCACTCTTGTAAAGAAGTCTGTCACTATAGTGCTTATGAATGCTCTAGTATCTTTTCCATGCTCTTCAGCTCTTCCAGAAATCGCTTTCAGAAAGAGGCAGAGTGGCCTTTGTACTCCATGATACTGCCTGGGGAAAAATTTAATCTCTCTGGACTAACGGCTGCCTTTCTACAAACCAGTGACTTTGAGGTTAATGTTTAAATATTTAAATGGATTTGGCATGTTGCCATTTAAGTGGAACAGAATGTGCTTAACCTGAAACTCAAACAGTTCCCTGCGTATCAAAAAAAAAATAAAATTACTCAATAGTGCAGTGATCTGGTAAATTGCAATATTACAGTGTAGTGCTAATCCTGAACACTGTTATCCCAAAGGAGGAATATCTGTCTGATTTTTTTCTATTTAGTTGAGGGGAATTTTTACGGATGTCATCAGAACTTTTTGCAGAAGTTCTTAGGCTAAATGGTAGCACTCGTCTGTGGGTCAAAGTCCAGTATAAACAAGTTCTAGTGTAGGGTAGTAAAAATAATCTTGAAGAACACTGATCTGCATGAAGGAATTTAAAACTTGTTAAAACCTTGGTAGCTTCCCAAATTTAGATGGTTTTTAGTTGTCTTTCTTTGGGTTGGAATGTAAGGGTTGACCAAAGTTTTCATGCATGTAAAGCTCGTTTAGTTTGGGAATCCTGATACTTATGACTTGAAATGGAAGAAGTTAAAGAAGAAAGGCAAGTGCACATGGCATTCTTCACATCTCTTGGATTCTCTACCTTAATCCAGAGGACTGGGTTACCGGTACCTGAAAGAGAGGTGGGAGCTTTGACCTCGAGACTGCATCCGCAATCTAGTCAGATTCTGACTTTAAGCTTACCAAAACTTTCCTAAAATCACCCCGCTTAGGGGAGTGTTTCCTGTATCTTGTGCCAAATGATGCAAACCCAGCTTTTCTGCCAAGGATCCCAAGGATTTTCTCATTTTCTTCACATTCTACACTGGTGACTGCATGCTCTCTGTAGTTGAGAGAATGAAGCAGTGTTCAAGGCATGCTAAGGTAGGCTGGGCTGGACAGGGGAAACAATTTTCTTTCCTCATCCTGTTTTCTTATACAATTCTCATGTTCATGCTAAACAAGTATGTGAATTTTTCAACATGTATAGGTGTGAAACCTCACACTTTAGAACTCTTAATGAAAGTAATTATAAATCATATAATTCCAAGCCTATGAAAAACGTATTTGAGGTTGCAACAACTTCCCGCACAAACTAGTATTTTGCTTAACTCTTGTTGCGTAGTATTTGTACTACAGCACAGAAGTGACGTTGTCTGGGCCAGTGTTAGGTATTTGCTTGAGCTCATGTTTGCATCCTAGAGAAAGGAATGACACTGCAAATGTCCAGCACAGAATTCATACATCTCAAACTATGGTGTGATTTACGTGATCCAAAGGGGGGGGTCCCCTCGTAAATGGTTAGGAAATCTGCACAGTACCGAAAAGCATCCTCCACATGAGTGTTACAACTCTAAAACTGGTATGAGCTACTTACTCTTCTACATCATCTCTGCCAGTAGTTGGAGATAATTTTATCACAGTTTAACGTATTTGGTGATTTCCTTATAAATGAAAAAAAAGTTCTACTTAACTGTTTCACAGGCAATTTCAAGAAGGGAGGATGGACAGACTTCTTTTTGTAGACCAGCCTCTTCCTGCTGGTGGTTCAGAGGTAGAGGGAAGATCAAGACAAAAGTTTACTTTTGAGTGCTTTGTAGATGGGTAATAAAAGGACAATCTGTGTTTCATTCAAGAAATAACACGAAATACCTCGGCTAGAAAACTTGCAGTAGGAGCTTTTAAGATGAAATTTTAAAATCTTACTCCTGAAGAAAAAGGCTCTTTTTTACCCCTTGCGTGTTAAATTAGATGAAGTAGAACAATGTGTTCAAACTGTCAGCTTAACTCTTGGAAGATTATAGTGATCTGTGCCTGGTACTGCTTTGTAGTCAGGTTGCTCCTGCAGCACTCTTTAGCATCCTTAGTCTAGGAAAGCTTTTCCTTAGGGAAAAGATTCTAGCAGTCGAAAGTGGTAGGCAAGAAATTAGAAAAACCCGTTCAGGAAAGCATGCAGATTGCAGATTTAATCAGTTTGCAAAATATGAATGAATGGGTCAAACAGAAGATGAATTTGGATCTGTTCTGAGGGGCAGAGGAGAAGGAGGGCAGGTGGTTGGTGATCACTTTTTTTTTTTTACAGGGAAATATTTGTGCTGTATTTAAACAGAGTGAAAATATGTTAGTCTCCATGAGAGAGACTGTTATGGGCAAAATGGGGAGCAATGAAATAGAAACATCAGTCCAGAGCCCACAATTGACTAACCTTAAAGAGCAACTTTTAAGAAATCCTTAAAGTCATAATCAAGCTGTAACAAGTTCAGCTAGGGACCAAGGAAAGTCAGGTAATGGTGAGATGAGGCAGGCTTGGCACAGCAGGGGAGGAGGGGATTGTGTGTGCAAGCTTCTGCTGATGCTGCTTTTATTTTGGGGTGGTGTTAGCACATGGCTGTTAGATGGCTATGGTTAACATATGCTGCCTTGTCCTTTGTGTCAGCTGAGCAGCAGCAGGATTCACCACCCAGTGATTCTGAGTGCAGAATGCTTGTGGTACTGAGGGTGAGGTTCTTCATTAGCTCATTCTTCAGCCTCATTCATTCCTCCAGTCCATAGATACATTTATTGCTTTAGTTCCTTCTGATTTCTATGTGTTTGTGTGTTGTTTTTGTTTTTCTTTGAAAGATCACAGAATCATGGAATTGCCCGGGTTGGAAGGGGCCTTAAAGGTCCTCCAGTTCCAGCCCCTCTGGCATGAGCAGGGATATGTTCCATTAGACCAGGTTGCACAAAGCCTCACCTCAACCTGGCCTTAAACACTTCCAGGTATGAGGCATCCACAGCATGTCTGTTACCTGTTCCAATACATCACCACCCTCACAGTAAATAATTTTTTCCTAATATCTAATCTAAACCTACTGTCTTTTGGTTTGTAACCATTACCCCTTGTCCTGTCACTACATGCTCTTGTAAATAGTTCTAGTTTCTGTATTTCTAGTAGGCTGCAATTAGGTCACCCTGAAGCCTTCTCTTTTCCAGGTTGAATAATCCCAATTCTCTTAAGCCTTGATGATTATAGCCCGTAGATAACTATTCCTATTCTGCAGGTGGTCAGCTCTCTACCTTTCTATTAAATTTCTGATGCAGTGTTTTTCTGATGGTAAGTGCAATGAACTGGTAGTCAGTATTTGAGGCCATGATATGACAATGAAAATGACAAACTTTGTAGTGCCAAAGTCTTATCTCTTCCAGTCCCATATTCTTCCATTGGTAACTCTATGGAGCTGTAGTATACTGTGTGTTAGATGGCGTTAAAGCCTATTGCCATCCACTTAAGTTTTGCAAGGCAGAAAGAAACTTGGATTTGCCAACTTTGACACCTTGAAGATCTTAAATGCTACAAAGTTCATTGTTTATAGAGAGATTTTCATGCGAGAACATGGGATAGCTGAAAGAGTAGTTTCCTCCTCAGAGAGCAATCATTTTATTCATTTAGCCTCTATTGCTAAAGGATGTCTTATTAGTGTGACCGTTGTCATGTATTTCTCTGTAGGAAAAAAGAGTGAGCTGATGCTCTATGCCTTCTTCTACAATGATTATCAATTCTCATTTAAAGATAACTGCATAATTTCTTGTAATACTTCTGTATTGCCAATTGGGTGTGCATTATGCACTGGATACCTTAGATTCATAACTTTTCTTCTGAAATATTTGAGTGTTTAAAAAAAAAACAAACAACCCAGGTGTTTAATTTTGTGACCTTTTAAGAGATTTCAGTTGGCTTCATTCCTTATAGCTTGAAAACCCAGGCCCTGGACTTAGTAAATTAAATGAATGCAGAGAAAGTTCTCACTCAAAAAGAGAAATTATTCTGAAATGTTTAACTCTTCAACTCTGGCTTTGCGTACCCAAAGGTAGTGGTTTGTCTGTGTTTAAAACCATGTCAGTGAGCACACAGCGCTCAAATGGCTTAATTTAAATTATGAATATGTTACAGTGAAGTTTAATATAACTATGATAATTTCACATTTAAATTGACTTTGTTAAAATTAATTTGTTTGTATCTATTACAACTCTTTTATACCCTGAGGAAAGAAATATTTTCAGATGGTGAAAGTAATTTTAGCACTGTTTCACATAACTAATGTATTCTAGTTTTCCTTTTTTTTTTTTTTTTTTCTCTTCCCACTTTTCCTGCAATGCAGAATTAATTTAGAAGCCCAGGCTTAGCAGCAAGTTACACACTTCCAGCTTAATTCTATGATGTAGTTAAGTTAATTTACTAAAGGAAAGTCTTCAGTTTTTTGGAAGCACCATTTTCACCTTTACTTGCCTGTAGCAGACAGGAGTCAAGAGACTGCAGTTTGTGTCACTTAAGGTGAGGGAGAACTGTTAGTTCCATAAGGCAAAAGTGGATAATTGTTTGACGTGTTGCAATATGACTTTTCCAAACAACTGTTCTTTTCTCAGGCTGTCTGAAGGTAGGCTGAGATTACATTTATCCAAGCTGCTCTGCAGACTTTTCAGTCTAAAATTCTCTCCCAGAGTACTGTACGTTGTCATTTGTGATGCAGGAGGGAAGGCCAGCCATGGTGTGTGTTTCTCTGTGACCTGGAGCACAGGGTCAGTGTTTTGCATGGCAGCGCCTGTGTGCTCTCAGCCCCCAGCGCCTTGCGGAGCCTTGTGCAGACAGCGCTAATGGCACGGGGCTGCTGCACCTCCCCGGTACAGCAGTTGCTCTCAAGTAACTTTGTAGCTTGACTTTAGCTGTGGGCTAAAGTTGCCCACAGCTTTATGAAAACAGTAGTTTGTGGTTTTAAAGTCTTCTGAGTTCCTCAGTTGCAAAAAAGTGAGTTGAGTAAGTCCACCCTCTTACTTCAGACTTGGCTAGGCAAAGGTGTGCTTATTTTATTAACTAGAGGCTTTGTCCCTCAGCGTGAACATAATCCGAAGTGTTACAGAAAACAGCTCTCTGCAGATAGCATTTGTCAAATTTGTGAGCTCCTTGTCAAACCTCCTCTCTGGATGTGTTGGTAGCATGCAGGGAGTTTTTGGTGCAGTGCTGGCAGAGTGTCTAAGGAAAATTTCTCAACCTGAGTCTTTTAGTGCTGCGTGGCTGAACTGATCTTTGAAAGTTGAAATCTCATGAGAGGACTCTCTGTAATCTGGCCTCTACGGTTTTGTTTTGGTTTTTCTTCTTCCCTTGCTCTCACTAATTGCTTGTACTCTGCTGTGTGCCACTGAGGAGAGCTTTCGATGACTAATCTAACTCAGCCTCGACTTGTCTCTTTTTAAAGGCTTGTGCTTTGACTATTTTAAGTAGTTTGTGGGGATGTTTCATTCTACTGTGCCCTAGTATAAGTTGCTGTTAAACACCAAGTAACTTCTGTTATTACTTGAAGTTGTCTGTTCCATAAACATACAAACATGCTTTTATATGTGGCACTTAGAGTTTATTCTTTACTGCTTAGAGGTTGAAAAGATTATTAACATTGTTAAGCTGTTTGCTTAAAAGTGGCTCAAAGTGAATCTTTTAGTTGTAAAAATTACATAGAAGGTGGTAGTATTTGTGAGGTTTGGTGGCTTGTATTGAATGATAAGCATGTACTGTCATTGATTTCATGTTCCCTGGTGTTTTACATTTTACAGCTAAAACAGTAGTGTTAGTGGCTTCCACAATTAAGGCTAAAAACATGCCAGGCTGAGAGACAAATGCCAAAAAACCTCCTTCAAGAGGTTTTCCATATGTTGCTGACACACTATTTCCTGGAAGGCTGTGTTGGCAAAACTAGTACAACATATAATTTTCTATTAGAAGTTTAAAAAGAACCATCAAGTTCCAGTTCTTAAAATGGAGAGTTGGGGATGATAAAGGGCCTCTACTTAGTGGGTCTTTTGCTATTCTCAGTATTTTAAGTGATCTTTGATCATTGATCTTTGCATGCTAAGGTATTGCTTTTCTGTGTCTCATCTTTTCTGATACTGCTATCTTTAGCTAAGCGAAAATACTGATTCAGGATTCAGGATCTGCCAGTATTTGATTTCTAAATTAAAAGGAAATATCAATCAAACCCTTAAAGGTGATAAAGGAAATGTAATTTGTTTCTCTTTATGAAAGGGGGGAAGCCTAAAACTAGAATGAGAAAGGGGAAATTTCTATTGCAAAATATAAAAGTAGCCAACACAGTTACTGACTTGAATATGTTATTGAATTCTAATAAGTACTCTGTAGGCAGGACTAACTTGACCTACAAACAAGCATAATCTTGGGCTCAAGCACAGAGTTCAGCTTCTGGGGCAAGCAAATCAGTGACTATGTAAAAATTCAGTTTTAGTGATAGTGGGCTGGCTGCCTCTTTCTGCCTCAATCTTTTGGTGATTTAGGTTTTTTTTTCCAAGCAAGCAAGTAGCCACAGCTTCACCTTAACTTTTAGCTCCACTGTGATTGTTTTAGGAAAAAAGATAAAACCCCTCAAACTCTGCACAAGGAAATGCTGGATGCAGCAGTCGGCACATGGGTCTCTGTTAGATAAAAGTAGTAATTGTTTCTAAAGAAGTCCTGGAAGTAGCTTTTGAAGGATTGTAGTGCAGTGACAATATCTTTAATTTACGATTATCTTTTTTAGGTTATTTAACAAGCTTTTAAGAGTTGTATCAATTTTCAGCATCCTCCCATTCCCCTGAAATGATAGTTTTGTGCTTGTGTTTCTATACCTCATGATTTCACCTGTGGCTTTCTGTTGTCATCAGGTAGGACTGGTATCAAATTTTTTTCCAAAAAGCTTAGGATTTTTCTTAATAAAATGTCTTTATCATATTGATGCTGAAAGGTGAAGAGCGCATGCAAGGAAGTCTGTGCGTGTGAGGAATAGTCTTAAACACTTAAACACTCCAAATGGAAACTGGTGATTGGTATCAGGTGACCTTGACAGCCAGGCAGATTTTGCCTGTAACATATTGGGCTAACATCTCCTGCCTAAATGTGTCTGGAAAGGTGCATTAAGTTGAATCTGCTTAAATGTTTAACAAAACTGCTGTGGACTCTGACCTATACTCCTTTCTGTTTGTAAGCACAGGTATGTTTTTCAAACTGAGAAAGGGAATCCATTGTCATAGTTTACTAACATCCCACTTCTCATTTTTCTCCAAAACTGATCCTTTCCTCAGCAGATGGAGTGAAGGGGAGTGCAGGCTGTGATGACAGTGGTGGGGTCCACAAACTTTGTTTACCTTACTATGATCTGAAGGAGCCTGGGATCTGAGGTGATTGCACAGTACCAATTGTTGGCCAGAGTCATGTTATTCTTGTACATCTTGTCCTGTTCCTGGTCACTGTGTGTAGGGGAGGCTGTCTGTGACAACTCATTCGTGTGCTTGTGAAGCAGATGTGCCCACCTGTCTTGCAAGTGAGGCGTCCTGACTTCCAGCTTTCAACTTGGCTGTGATTTACCCATGAGGCTTTAGTTAGTGAAAGCAGGTGATTTGTATTTGCATCAGTATAGTGGCTGAATTTGTTCTGTTGCCACTAAAACACTTAACCAATACCTGAAAGTCTGCAAGTACCTTCTGTCAGTAGCAGCGACTGGTATTTCTCTGTGTATATTCTTGCTAAGTAAGTGTGACAGTACTGGCTCTTGTTTCTTTCTGAATATGGTAGGTCATTAAGCAGAATGTGTTCTTGTGACTCTCCTTGCCTCTAACTCTCCCTCCCCCCAGGCAGTAGTCTAAAGCCAGCTTTGCCATTCTGATCTGAGTGGGGACTTTGATTCAGACACTGATTTCCAAGAAGTGACCTTTGCTTTTCTTCCTGCATTGACTAGAACTTTTGTTTTTTCCCAAGCATCTATAATGTGTGAACTTGGGGTTTATTCTGATTGTGGGGGAGATACAGCAGTCTGGTGTTGGGGTGTCCCATTGTCCGGGTGATACTCTTTGTAACAGTAGTTGTTACTGTTCAAGTGAGAGTCCAGTTGTGATTACTGCAGCTCTATCTGCTTGGTTGTTAAATCTGCTTAGGTGTTCCCCTTGTCTTGTGGAGAAGCTGTCAGCTTTCCTGGACTCAGCTGGCTCTGTGCATCTTGGCAGAGAGGTGGGGTGTCATGCCAGGGCTGTCAAACTTGTCTAGTTCCTGTAATACGAGAGACATGGAACTTGGCATCCTCAGTTTAAAAGAAGTCTGGTGGTGAGACCACAGGAATGATCTCTAAGTTGATATTTGGTTTCCCCTTCTGTAGTTAACATTTTGAATGTATTGCCCTTCTAGGTACATGCAAGATGGATCTGCCCAGGCCATGGGGTGAGTCTGTAAAAATGCAGACTTCTGCTCATGGTTCTGGTGCTGTAATTTCAGTTAGCAGAGCCTGACTTTGGCTTTGTTATTACATAGTTATATTCAGAAGAGAATCAGTTCACCTGTGGTTGGCTTGGAATCCAAATTATTCACTGATCTAACTGTTGATTTACATATATATTTGGTGCTGTGAACTTAACAGGGATCTTAGTAAATGTATTTTGTGTTATTTAAAGAGTGAGTATTTTATGGTTAAATCCGAGTTGTATTTTGTCCTTGTACACTATAAATGGGTTACTCTGTATATCTAAGGTAGAGATAGGCATCTGATTAATCAATTTAACCTAACTGCAAGCTTCAGTGTATTATTGCACTGAATCAGTGGTTGTGTAAGAATTGTGATTGTTTTGTCAAGTAGCTTTTAAAATGTATTTTTCCATTGTGTGGTCATATAAGCAGAGATACAGGTACTGACATATAAAGAAACTTGAATACTGAGGTTTATTTAGTTTTACTTCTGCATATGGAATCTAATGCTGAGCAGGCTTGTTGAAGTAAGCACAGGGATGTTTCTTGTGTTCAGTCCATTCTATGCAAAATAACTGAACCATGTGATAGGATAAGGACCTAAAAATTGGCTGCTAAGCTGGGGCAAAGAACTGGAGAAGGCACTGATGGCAGCAGTGTCCTTGTGTTTGTTAAAATTACTCTGCTTAAACCAAAACATGCTGTCTGGCTTGTTGGTGTGTGAATGCCAGCTTATTCTCTGTCTGTAAGGCTCTTTGCTCTTTCAGTGGAGTCCGTGGGAATCTCTCAGGTGTATTGGATATAGAAAGCATTCTCATAGTTTCCAGCCTCTCTCTTTCTTTCCAGCTATAGCATGTGATTGGCTTGGATTTAGTTTGCATTACAACCTGCTATGTGAAATTGCAGTTTCTTTACAGTACATGGGATTGCAGGTTTGTATACCTAAATAATTTCTAGGAATGAATGTAGCTTGTACACAGCCCTTAAATTTGTTAGTAGCCAAGTTTTAATTTGAAGTGTGGATGGGAATAATTGAAAACCCCAAATTTTCAGTCTTGTTATGCAGACTTGGAATTCAGGGACACAGTGGGGAGAAACACACCAATTTTGGTGCAACTACTAAGACAGAGGTGGGTGGTAAACTGGTAAGACTTATAACTTTTAGAAACTGGAAGTTTAAGTAGGCAGTTGCTCTTGATTCTGCCTTGGGTGGGGAGAAGAAGATTTTGTGAAACAGTTCAGAAGACTTTGGTACAGTTTACTATTATAAAAACAGTTGCTTTTGCTGCTTTTCACACCTGTCGTTCTCTGCATTGCAATAATTTGTAAAGAAAACAGTCAAAGGACTCAGTCTAAGAA
This sequence comes from Aegithalos caudatus, assembly GCA_013389925.1. Lineage (NCBI taxonomy): Eukaryota > Metazoa > Chordata > Aves > Passeriformes > Aegithalidae > Aegithalos > Aegithalos caudatus. The sequence continues at coordinate 33,472 of WEIU01013585.1, forward strand.
CTTCTGCTGTGGAAGGCTTGATTGTCTGACACACAACTTGATTTTGAGACCAATATGTATGCCTCAGGAGAGGTTGTTTACCTGTCATGGGATCACTTAAGCATACACATTTTTTTCCTTTCTAATTGAAAAAAAATTACCATTTTTCCTAAAATGCCTTATCAGGGGTCAGGAATGAAGTACTTGGCACCAGTCAGTCTGTCATGTGCAAAATCAGAAGAACAGGACTAACTTGAGCTCTTGGTACTTGCCCACAGATTGAACCTTGGCCTCCTGCATGACAATTGTTCCAGTTCCTGGGTACTGTCCTTCCTTCTGACTTCTGGTATGCCTAGTTTTGACTACAAACTTCCTTGTAGATGGAAGAAATTCAGCCCAAAGAAGCTCATTGTCACCACCCTATTCACAGAACTATTTTGCAGACTACCATTCCTTATTACTTCTGTCAGCAAACTTTTGTACTATTTCAAGTCTAACCACCAAATACTGCTTTTTAATCCTAAAGGCTTTGCTGTAGCTAGACTTTCCAGAGGACAGAAGCATGTGGTTTCCAGGTGCCAATCCCTTACACCTCTGATTCTTTTGGGACAATTTCCTCTGGAGAATGTTCCTAATGCAGCATAAATGGCTTGTGGTTGACATTTGTGAGCATTATACTACCCAAATGGCTTGTGAAAACACCTCTGGTATGTTTTATTTGGCTCAGAGAGAGCAGAACCTCAGTGGTGGATTTTAAGGAAAAACATCAAGGTAGAAACAGCCTCCTATTCCAGGAATATGCTGCTGCTGAAGGAGGGAGAAAGCACTCTTAAATAGTCTCAAAAAATAGAGAAACAGAAATGAGACATCCAGTGCATCTTGTGGATTCTCCTGGATATTTTGCTCGGCTCAGCTCAACTTCTTCCCTCAGCTTTTGGCAGTTAGGGCTATGTGTTTTCCTAGCAGGAGAGGCTTAACTTTTCCCTCTATTTATTTTCTAAGATTACTCAGCACTGGGTGTGTGTTGTGGTTTTGGGTTTGTTTTNGGCCTGCATAGGCAACCCTTCTGTATTCAGCCTGCTCGAGTATTCTGGAATTTCATTTACCAGAGTTGATGAAGAAGCTGTGCATGCAGAGTCCTGATTGAGCAGGACATGGGGACCCTTGCTTGTGCACTGTGAATTGGTGGCTTTCTAGATGGAAATTTAGAAACTGCAGCATTGTTGACTAGCTTTGTTGAACTTGCTCTGGCAGAGGAAGTAATTCTATCATGCAAAGTTAAACAAACTGAGATTGCTTTCAAAAGGAAGTTGGTTACCCTTTGCAGGACAGTATTTGCTTGTGCAAGTTTAATGAACGTTTACCAGGTACCTGAACATTAGTTTTTTGTTTATTTTTTTTCCAATAGTGTTTCTTCCTCATTCCCTAATCCACCCCCACTGCAATGTGCAGCCCAAGTACGTGGCCATTTGTGAGAATTGTTTTCTTGCTTCTTTAAGCTGAAATGCAGTTCCTTATTTGTGTTCCAAACTAATATCAGCTGTATGAAGTCACTCAAGTATGCTTCTTTGTGTTAGCCCTGTGTTTCACCACCTGCACTGCAGAGTGGTGAAATACTTACCTTATCAAAGTGTTTCTGACTTGACTTTGATATGGATGGTAGTTCCATAGATTTCTGTACTGTTAAGTGACTGTTTGACCCAGAAGCTTCCATATGGTGCTGGTACTCAGCAGAACTAAATAATGAAGTTCTGTGACCAACATAAATCCAAGAAGTAATATTCTGTCTCAGTTAATGACACATATGTATTATGTCCTTGGATGAACAGCCTGGAAAGCACAGCTTTGGAGGAACTTGTGCACAGTGATGCTTTAGACCTTGGTGCTCTCTACAGTTTTGAACCAGGGAACCTTTGAGTTTTGACTGTTAGAATATAAAGGATCATTTAAATAGAACCTTTGCCTGTCTCTTTGCAGAATCTATAGAAGTTGCAGTATTTTTTTCCTCATAAGACATTTTTTAGATAGTACTAGTGAGAAGCTCATTTATCTATGTTCTTCCAGTTATTTACTGCTCCAGAATTGCATGTCTTAAATGTGTTTTAGCCCAATAAATGGTATTTTGTAGACTGCTTGCTAAGAAGGCTGGATGTCTGTAGAATGACTGCTTGACAGTGTTCCAGATCAGAGTGATGACCTCTAAATCATCATGCTGCTGTCACTCTCTGTATGTAATTTCACTCTATTAGGCTTATAAAGCCACTGAAGGCAAAGCCAAAAGGGTTAAACATGAGGTGATCTGTATTGCAGACTGGGCAATTTAAACATGGCAGCAGGTCCTAAAGACTGCAGAGGACCAATCCATGTATGTAAGTGAATTGCCTGACTGATGCTGTGTGATCAGAACTTGCAAAAAGGACAAAGCTGACTGAAAGAAAACAGCCAGTGGAAGAGAGAGGCAGTTTTTGCCTGTTAATCATGAGACTCTGGTAGGTTGTCAGTTATTTAAGGGTTATGATCTAATTTATTGTAAAATCAGTGCGTTGCTTTTTCACATGTTAGCTCAGAGACAGTGCCAGAGCATGCACTGTCCTCTAGCTGTGCATATCTCTCATCCAATGGAAGTCTGAACAGAAGCTGAAACTCACTGGGGAACATCAAGTGTGGATGTGGCATTGAGTCTGTAACACTTCTGTCACTGCCTGTGGCATTTATTTTAATCAGTCTTGAGCTGAAATCAAAGTTAATCTTCCCATATTACATATAACTGTAGTTCCAGGGTGTCTGCAATGATGTGATGATGTATATACACTTTATTCTTGTGGGAGATTGTCAAGTCAGCTATTAGTTGAATGGGGAGAACTTTTTGAGGAGTTTACATTTGAAGTTTTAAAATCCTTCAGCTCTCTGAATTAAGTTTTGGAAGAGGCTTGGCCATAATGTAAAACAACATGTAGCCTATAACAAGCACCATTTGGATTTTATGCTTGACTTTAAGTAAAATGTTTAAAGGAAGAATACTAAAAAATGAATTTGTACCACTTGAATTTTAAGGAAGGAATTATAATTCTTTGCTAGCCTACAGCATTCTTGTGGGATCTCAGATGGGCTGACAGGTTGATTTCTGTACAGGAGCTCTGAGTCCTGGTGTTGCCCTGCAAATGCAGAACCCCCCCCTTTCTGGGAGTGCTGCTGCTGCTCAGGGCTCAAATGGAGCCCCATCCCAAGAGCTGAGGAGAAACTGCAGGGCACAACTGGCAAGCCTGTATGTCTGCATCCCTCTCAGGGGGTCCCTTGGGTAACCTTGCCCTGGCAGCCTTTCAGGCAGCATGTGCCCAGCAGCACGGTGAGCTCGTGCTTTCCAGAGATTAACGACTGCAGCCTGCTACCCAATTGCATTGCATAAATCAAACTCCTTTTTTTTTTTTTTTTTTTTTTTTTTTTTTTTTTTTTTTTTTTTTTTTTACCAGCTCTGCAAAACTGCCACAGCATGTTTCTTGCCATTTGTCTGTTGCAGAGATGCAGTACTGTGTTTAGCTTTGCAGAGCTGGTCCCTCTTGGATTCAGAGACTTTTGTCTTTTGGGTCCAAAGGGAATCAACCAAAAAATGTAGAAAGAATACAACTCTTGTATCAGGATTGTTCTTACTATCAGAAAGTTTCCTTTGTAGGAAAATAACAAGATTTTCTTTTGAATGTAAACCAAATATTTAGGTTATTTTTGCCTGAGACTACAACATTTGAAACAGTGGTCGTGAATTGCCCCCTTGCTCCAGATCCCAGTTGTACAACACTGCAGGTGCAATACTGGCAAAACTGATGGGATTTAAACTGCTATCCAGCAATACTTGCTGCAAATCCTCAACAACCATTATGCCTTTAGGACTAATAATAATTGGGTTGACGCCTCTTCCTGTTTGGCTACCAAAATATTATTTCCCGTAACCAGTTTATTGCAGTTTTGTTAGATTTTTTTCCCTATATAGAATCAATAACCTAAGTATTTTTCAAGTCTAAAAGCACTGTTTTTAATTGGAAAATGCTGCATCTTCAGAATAAATTCTGCTGTGATGATGTTGTTGTGCAGAAGTGCAGTCCTAACTCAGTGGTAGAACTTCTTGATGTGTCAGGAAAACTGTTCTTGACTGGCGGTTTTTTTGTGTGTATAAATGACCCCTTCTGCACAGAAAACAACTTTTAGGTCTGCAAAAAATGCAAACTGGTTAAATTTCTGACTTGGTTAATGTGAGAAATCCTAAGCATATTGATTAATTCTTCAATTTCTGCTGCAAAGCAGTATCATGGCAAAGATGCTGCTCTTTCAGTCATTAGTTACTATTTTGGTCTGCCTTTACATAGAAATTAATCCAGTTATAGATGCATTGTACAGAATATTTCACTAGAACTAAATAATACTGCTGTACTTAGAGTATCTTGCTTCACTACAGGTTCAGAGTACTCCAAATGCTCTGTAAATTAGTTCATATCATATATCTGTGTTAAATATAGCCAAATGCTGAAAGGCTTCTCAGCTGTAGGTGAAGATCTGAAGGACATGCAGTGCATGGGAGCAGATGAGTATCTTTAACTCTCCGATCCTGTTGATACAGTCCATGCAAAGGGTACTGCCAACATCAGCTCCAACTTGTTTAGTACTCACATTAGGGCTGTGGGCACAGATGCTTCATAAAAAGTTCAGGAACGTGAGAAGTTTCACATTAGCACATAACCTTAAGAAGTCTCAGTGTATGCTGCCTGGCACACTGTGGTAATGATTAAAGCCATTTCTACTCTGACCTGCCAAGTTGTGGCCGATTCTTAGGAAACAACCTTTCTCACCCCCACAAGGTTACAATTGGCATTTTAGCCACCACTCTTGCCATGTTGTGCTGCTTCTGCAGAGTATTTCTGCCTGTTGTACTTGCTGTTTTGTGAAAGCTTTGTATTTATCAGACAAGAGGAGATTAGCAGTGCCAGTCTTCACTTAAATATTGTTTATTAAATAATCTGGATATTTAAACCCAAATTTTAATAATCACACACACACACACAAAGTGAAAAAAGGCCCCACACTAAAAAATCACACTACCATAAAGCTACCAGCAAAAACATTGTGCCATTTATCTTGAGAATCCAAGATGTAATGACTATTCTGTGCTGCTTCCCTGTGTAGCTGCTTCTCTACTTATTTGATTTAGGATGAGAAGAACATGGGGCAAGTTAAGAGGATTGACAGGTCTGTTAAATAAGAGAAACGTATAATGCAGAGGAGAAAGGTTGAGGGAGGAATGACCTGTTAGTTTGGAACGGCTTCTATTTTGACTATTTGAAGTTGGTTTAAAGGAAAATGGGCAGCAGGGGTGCTGATGGATGGAATTTTGTCAGAGAATGAGAAATTATGTCAAGAATGTATGATAAGAGGCATCAGGAAAATTGCTGGATATCTGAAGACTAGCTTGAAACTCAAGGACACTCTTGAAGAGGACAAACCTTACTTGGTTTATGTGAGCTGATGGACAGACCTAGGAGGAGTTTACAAAGTATTTTTTGTTCTTCATAATACACTACTGCCTTTCTTTCTATACTGATAATATTTCAGTCAGTAGGGATTAATATTTCAATCAGAGGGAAAATTTCTGTGAATAATCCTGGCCCAATGTTTCATAGCTTCAAGATACCAAAATGTATGAATGTACCCTTTAAATGGTAGCAGTGGACAAAACCAGTTTAGCAGAATTCCAGGAAATAAAGAAGGTGATCTGATTTGTAATCCCTATCTAGTCAAATAACTTGAACACTGATGAGGATTGTTGAGCTCTGACAGTCTCAGGCTTGTTTGTGCTTACCTATTCAGCCAAGTCTTTGAAAAAGAAGTACCTGAACCTTGATCTTGCAAGGAAGTGCCCTCATAAATGTACTGTTTGTTTTTTCAAGTTTCAGCTCCTTACTTTCATTTTGACCTGAAAACTTATCCTTCCTTCTATGATAATATATGCTTTTGCTAAATAATTTAGTTGTGATAAAATAAAATTTAAAAAAAAAAATAAAAAATCCCCGAAGTGTCTTTCTGAAGAGGTGATGTCTAATTTGTCTGATGTCTGATTAATGGTATTCTTGCAGGTTCCTAGAGAGGAACAGACTGAGTATTGATCATATGGAAAACCATACACACTTTGTTCGTGATGGCAATGGATAAATAAATTTTAATAATGTATTTGACTGACCATGTGTGCAATTGACAACTTTAAAAACCTTGTGAATAGTCTAACACTTTTAGCAATGAATGCTGTCTTAATGAAGCTACAAATGAGAGTCTGATTAAGTTATGAGGGTGGTCTGGACTATTCAAGTGAGGGGCTTATTGCTATTCTCATCTGCACGTTCAAATAGGTAGCTTTGGTTTTGTTTGATCATGCACTTAATCTCAGACAATAAAGTACACTTCCTTACTTGCAGTGCACCTTAATAGCTGGTGTTTGTCACTGGCTGGTGTTTGCTTAGCTCTTACTTATGCGAGTTTCATCCTGGCAGTTGCTGTAAAACAGAGTCGGGGGAAAGACATTTGCATTTGCAGAACACTCTAGTCTAGGAGGTTGCATGTACCTCCAAATTCCTAGAATACTGGATGACATTTCTAGACAATGTTATTAACATCTTGGTTATATGAGTAAAAGATGGCCTTTATTTACTTACTTAAAAAAATTACTGGACCAGTGTTCCACTATTGAATACAGAGTTCTCCTAAAACTTATGTAACAATAAAATTCAAAAGTTGTTGATTATTAAAGAAAGAACTGTGTTATCAAGACACTGTATAAATCTGCTGGAGTATCTCTGTGTGTTAGGTGCTTACAAATAGTCTGAAATTGAAGACGGAGAGAACAGCTTAATATCCTTAAAGACAGGATGACAAAGATGGCCAGAGTTTATAAGTAATTAAATAGATAAGGACTTTTCATCTTAGCAAAGCAATGACTATGGGCAAGGAAAAGAAGGGTTTGAAAGCCTTTGAAACTTTCTATTGAACCAGCACTCTGAGGAGTGAGCCTCCAGCACTGGAGGCTGAGAGTTTGGGGAAAGCGCTAGCATTGCTGTCTCATACAACTGTTTATTCACTGGTAGGATGAACTACAAGGGTCAATGTACTTGTTAGGATCAGCTGTCAACTTTTGGGGTAGTATGATGGTAGTGTCATGGTTGGACATCTTATGAGAAGTCAAAACCTCTTCAGGATGCCTGATTTCTACAGCAGAACTGCTGTTCTACGTAGTTTCTTCCACATTTTAGAGCCAAGATGTAACTGATTAAAATTAATGCTCCTTGGTTACTGTGATCTCTATGTTATGCTGCTGCTTCTGTCTTGAAACAGGCTAGCAAATAGCCCAGTAGAAAGCAAAACCTGATGGTTTATGCCTTTGGAAATTATAGTACTCCCTAAGTCAAAAATTCTTGCATGATTGCTTGCAAACATAACTTGCACATTATTTCTGCTTTACTGTATCAAGTGTCTAACATGGCTTCTGATTTCTAAAATGTCTTTGACTAAAGCATGCTGATACTGCTTAGCCACCCTGTGGGGTGGGTTTGGTTTTGGTTTGGTAGTTGTTTGGGCTTTTTTGTTCTTTATAAACATCTTCACAGTACACTCACTGGTGATACTGTGTATTCTGAAGCCAGCAATGCTATGAGCATATGAGAACTTAATGTAGTGCACTTTGGCATAGACTGTCCTTATATGTTATAAATGTTTGTGTGAAGTTATAGGATCTTGACTTATCCTCTCTAGAATAATTTGAATTAGCTTGGCAACAGGCTAGTTTACATTAGAATGTGACAGTACTGAGGCAGCACAGAGAGCTCTGAAATGTGCAATTCTGTGTAAATGCAGCATTATCTGAACCATTTTGTGTTTTCCTAGTGCTTGCTTATGGGGCATATTCAAGCAACACTGAACAGCATGGTGGGAGGGATGCCTGGTTTGCTGTGGATAATGCCACCTCTGCCTTCAGGTGTATATGCTGAACAAGTCATACTTCTGTAACTGTGTTGTGTTCCAGGACGTGGTCAAGTAAACTGCTTGTACTGTAATGCATTAACACATGAAATGCTTTGTATGATTTTTAATTTCAGGGACTGTGGTAATCATGACCAGATAATACAGGTTTTTTTCTGCTGGAATGCTGATGCTGCATTTTGTTTGGTATCAAAGCATGTTCAGTTAATTAGAGCACTTCTAGACTACCTCCCTGCATGTTTGGGCACACCCTCCCCTTTCAGGTTTATTCCCCACCCCATGTTCCCCTTCATATAGGCTTCAAAAACAAGAGTAAATGCTCTGTGATGATTTTCTTGAAAGCATCAAATGCCAGATGGAGTACCAGGAAAAGTGTAAGTTATTACTGCCTGCATTGTGGCACTAACACAAACTGACTTGAGTTCTTGTAGTAATTTTTCAACCTGTGGGTTGAATTATCTGTTGTAACTACCTGGTTTTGATTCCTGTTTACCTTGCAGTGAAGGAGTGACTGTCCCCCTGCCCTTTAACAGCACACACCTGGACACCTCTTGTTGGTTAGTAGAAGTGATGAAATCTTGCTCTGAGCCCACTTCTTTATGTTTTAGTGTATTTCTCCTGGATCTGGGGCTGTTGGCAGCCAATCCCTCTCTTTTTAGGATAATCTACTTGCCAAGTTTCTGGGTTTTTTTTGGGTTTGGGTTTTTTTGTGGGGGGTGGGTGTTGGGTTGTTTGTTTGTTTTTCCAAGTTGGTACTACTGTTACACCAAGCTCTTATTTCAGTTGAGGAAGGGGAAAACTTAGAGCTCAGGTAGTGAAGACTTCTTCTGCTGTGTGTAAGCATCCGAGGTAGGCAACAGAAATTTGGTAAGCTGAGTTTTACTAAGGCAAAACCAGCTGAACTGTTTTGCACTCCACTGTACTGTGTTGTGGAGGCCAGGCATTCATAATGCTTGATGTAAGACCAAGTCAAAGCAAATTTATTAGTATTTAGTTTGGAGAATTCCTCAAGTCACTAGTTGCCAGGAACAGTGTGTTCTCGGCAAGGGCAACTGTTGTGTCTGTGTGTCTGCTACTGACCCCCCCATGGAGGAGGTGCTGGGCTGAGGTTAATTTTTCATTCGGCCTCCTATGGCAAATCGAAAACAAATTAATTTGTCATCACCAGAAAGTGTTTTCATAAGCTTAATTAACATATTGTTATGTGGAGAGCTACAGAATGTCAACTCTAAGAAATAATGTTCATCTAGGTTACAGATCTCGAAATACCATAGATGATCCTTAGGAATAGCTCTCTTTTTATGCAGGATGCTTCAGGACTCTAAATGTGGATGTGAAGCTGTATTTGAAGCTGTTCTACTTGTTCATGGAAGTATTGATTACTGTAGTGAAGATTTGCATTAAAAATAGTTGAATTAGTAATTTATTTCTACGTGTTCTCTGGCTATGTGAAAGTCCAGAGCACTGAGTAAACAGACTTATATCTGTATATGTACATCTTGGTATGTGCAACTTTAATGTGCTTCCTTATTTCTCTACTCAGTCTCAAAACTTTTTTTTTTGGAGCTTCTTCAGTATCAGTTGAATCAAACTTGACTTAGCTATCTTTGTTGTTTCAAATTTTGGCATTATTAGCTACATACAGTGTAAGGTTTTCATTCTATAAATTCTATAAATTCTTGGGATTTTATTCTTGCTAAGTCTTGGTACATTAAAGTTGCCTATTTTCTGTAGAAAGCAAGCTCTTGAAGAAGATAAGACTTCTGGTTTGATTTGAGCTGCTGCTGAATCAAAATGGAATCTTAACTTTTGTTGCATGACTAGGTGAGCAAGCTGTGTTAAGGGCTAGTATCCAGACAAGTACAAACAAGTTTTAATGTGTCAAAACAACAGTGAAAGCGAAGTTTGCAAATATTTCTCAGCAGTTGATTCTGTGCTTGACTTAAACAAATGGAAAATTATTCAGACCGGATTCTTGCCCTGCCTTCAGGGAAGACTTTTTTAAAAGAACTCTTCAATCTGCCTTAAGTTTCCTAATTGAAGGTGAAAAATGAAGGTACTGCAGTTGTTTATGCTTCTTTAGGGGTTGAATAATAGTGAGCAAGCAAAAGATCTAGATCAGCCTTGAGGAACCAAGAGATGTTTTAGCTGGACAAGTAATTTCATCTTGGGGGTGGGAGGGGGGCAATGGAAGGTGTGCTGTCTGATCTCGGTAGTTTTTGTTTCCTTGGTTCGTGGTCTTTTTACCTTCAATCTGAGGCAGATGTTCAAAGTACCATGTAAATACAAGGTTGTGGGCCAGAGGCCACTCTGTGTTTGGTTCAAGGCGAGCAGACAAACTCTTGCAGTTTTACAATAGTCTTACTCTGGCTGCTGCTTTTTTTGTACTCCAAACTGTTTATGGCCCCTGCAGCTTTATACTTTCAATTAGTATGATAAAGGCTTTATTTTGCATGTAGTTACTCAAGCTGTGTTTCCAGCTGAAGAAAGTAAGGTTTAAGGAAAAAAGTGAATTTTGAATAATGCAAGAAGTAACTTACCTTTCACTACTTAGTGTGCTCGCTTCGTTTTACGCTTTCCAAAGTATTTGTGCATAAGAGTTTGTTTTCTTTCCCCTGCTGTGGTTTCCAGAATAGCTTATATGGTTTCTGTGAGGATTTAAATTTATTTGCTAAAGATCAAATCAAGGGTTGGTTCTCTTCTCAGAACAAACTTGTTTCCCAGAGCGGTCTTTGATTCCTCTACAAAAATATGATTACAGAATTATTCTTCAAGGTGCTTAATCAACTTTGCTATATCAGCAATCTATTATTAGTATTATTAATATTATTATAATCTTTTCTGATCGTGTTACAACTACCTTGTATTGTATCCAATATTGTCACCGTAGTTGAAAGAGTGAAATAATTTCAGACTTTAATACAATTCTTATGTGAATTATGAGTTATTCCATCCACCAGCCATACTTAATCCTGATGGACATGTCCTGCTGCACCAAATTTCAAATATGTCATTATATCAGTTTTCTTGTTTGAGCACACCACACTCTGATGTCTGCACTTTTGTTTAAACACCACAGACCTGTTTGCTCATTGTTTTTGATTACAAGTGTCCTCCTTCCTGCTTTTTGATTGGAGAATATCTGTCATTCCAGACAGGTGAAGGTGTTCAATGGGTATGCATTTTATTCAGTTGGGAAGCTGACCTTTGCCCATGAATGCATCTTCAGCCAGATTGCCTTGTCAGATCCAGTGAACTTCTTCCCACCTATTCAGGTTTTATTGCTCTGAAAGTGAGCCGTCTCCTGGCAGATTCCCCACCCGCTGCCACCATTTATTATAAATCTGAAGTTCCTCCTACCTCTGGTCTCATTTCTGGTACTAGGAGCCTTTCATATGGAGTGCTACAGAGGTCATCCAGCTGCTTTGGACAGTTTGATCTTCTCCCTCATTCACATTTTTGTGGTGTTGGTACTTGGGTGCAGTCTTAGTGCTTGTTAGGAACTTGTCACTATATGTTGCAAGGGCTCTGTGCTGTTTTTTGTTTCTGCATCTCTACCCCATGAGTGGGCAGTTGTCCTCCATTGTCCATCCGTGTAAATTCTGCCCCTTAACCTTTCCATAGGGTTTTAGGTGAGGATATGTGGCTCTGCTCTGCTGGAGAGGACCCTAGAATTGTTTTGTCATTTGGCTAAATCTTGTGTCACCTGTTAGAAGATGGAGGCAGTTAACTGGTATGGAATTGTTTTCCAGTCACTCTGGAGGGGTCCCACGTGCTTCTACAGTTGGCTGTCCCACCAGCATGGGGGCATTGTACTGCTGTACCCCAGAGCTGATTGCAAACCTCCCTCTCTTCTCTAAATTTCAACCCAGAGGTCTTAAACAACCCTTTGAAAATCTTCAGCTGCCTCTGCTATGTATTGCTGCCTCAAAGGGCAGGAAAAAAGCCTTCAATGCAGAGAAAGAAGTGTTTGGAGTTGTTACTGCTCTGCATCAAGGGATGAGGACTGAAGTTTTCCTTTGCTGGGATTCTGAGTGTTTCTTCTATGGTGCTGCTCTGATGTCTGAAGACTAGGAACTTAGGAATGCTTACTGTCTTAAAATCCTGGTTTGGCTAACGTTTTAAAATTTCTTTTTAATTCCAGAACATTTGCATTTTTGGGAAACATGAAAACAGAGAACAGCTTTTTAAATATCTTTCAGGATAACTGACGTATTCCAGGGGAAAGCAGTTGGGTTTTTTTTCTGCAAAGTACAGAAGAATCTGCATTCTCTGCAATTTTAAAGAATTATAAAATGAAAACGGTTTAAAATTTAGCCTTCAAAATGAATGTTGGGAAGTCTGATGACAAAGCAAAGAATGGCTTGAAGTCTTCCTTACTTATAAGTGATGAGAATGGAAATAGCTATGCATGTGACAGAGGTGCACCTTCCTCAGAGACCTGCGCTGCCAATATATATGGTAATTCAACTGACCAAAATACAGTGGCTGAGCATGAAGCTGATAGCATTTTTGAAAATAAGGGTGACTTCATGAGTATTTTAAAACAACAGTGTATTGATCTGCAGAAGACACCTGGTAAATACAGCTGCACAGGAGCTCCATTGGGAGATACAGATGCTGCATGCAAATCTTCTGTGACTGAACAGACTTGTACGTGTCCTTTCAACTGTGACTTGGAAGCAACGACGGGCTTAGTGGAAGGTGATTTTGCTATGGAAAAAATGCAAAATCAGAGTATCAAACACTCAGTGCCTTACATTCAGACTGACTCTAAATCTGTACTAACTCTTCCTGCTTCAGAGCAGAACACGTGGTCCCTGAAAAATGGCAGGGTGTGCAGCCACCTGAGCACATTGGATGTTACTTATGTTGCAGTTGAAAATCTGAGAACTGGTCAAAATGATGACATGCATCTGGGGGAAGCATCTGTCTCTTCTGAAGTAGGTATTAGAGAGGACTTTGATAGAACCAGCTCAGAAAGAACACCTAATTTCATCTCTGCAGGTGTTGAAAGCTATGAAAAAAACACTAACAAGACTGATAAAGAATCACTGGAAACAGAAGTACAGGCTGTAGAACTACCTGCTGGATGTATAGATACATATAAGCAAGATGCATTATCACCGTGCATTAATATTAATGAGGATGACCAAGTTAAATCCTTGCAGATTATTCCTTACCATAATGAAACTGGGAATTCCAATGCTGAAGCATGCATTGATAGTCATGTAAATAGTGTGCACCTTCTCCCAGTAGATCAAATGGATGGAGAACAAGTATCAAACAAAGCTAGTGAGCCTTTAACCAAAGAACAAAGTATCTCTGGAAATGCTGCTCTTCAGAATAAGCACATTATTTCTGTATCTTGCAATGTTCCAAAATCAAAGAAGATGGTTATGCCTGAGCTGAAATGCGAAGCAACTTTTGTGGTCTTCAGTCCAACAGCTGATGAAAGCAGTTTATCTCTATGTACTTCAACTCCTAAAGAACAATTAAAAAATAGGACTTTTTCTGTTTCAGCTTTGGAAGAACTTGGAGACAAGTCTTCTAGACTAAGTCCAAGTGAAGCATTTGCCGGAAGGCATAACAGAAGGTCTGGGCTTAAAGCTAGTTCAGATCAAACTGTAAGAAAACCAGTGGGCAAGTCTCCTATTACATCAACAATAACCAAAGCAAGGAAATCAGAGATAGTTAGTTTTCCCAAACCTAATTTTAAAAATGTAAAGCCAAAGGTTGTGTCTAGACCTGTGCTACAGCCAAGAGACAGAGCAGCATTAAAACAGTCTCCCCAGTCCCCTCAACTATCATCTGTCTCCTCACCTTTAAGGGTCAGTTCCCCAAGGCAATTGTCCTCTTCTACAAAAGTGCTGAAAAAACCTGTAGATCTAGCTAAAGAGACTAAGGTGGAATTGCCTGTGAATAAGTCCCATAAGGTACATGTTAACAAACACCTCTTCACTAGCCAAATTGGACATGCCACAACACATCCCAGAAACGCTTCCCACAAGGTTTCAAAAACACCTGCATTAAAGCAAAGTCCGCAAGACATTGACAAAGCAAGCACTACCCATCCGGCATCCTCCTTGGCTTCTGCTGTGCTTCCAGCATCTGGAGAGAACTTGAAAGAGATGCTAAATGATAAAATGGAAAGTTCAAACTCCTTAATGACACCTTGTACTCAAAACATCGACCTCACCAAAGGTGAAAAAGAGGAGAGCAGCAACATGGGGGTGCTTCTGGAAGCAACGCTGGTAAAAGATACAGCGAATGAAACATTTGATGTGCACTCTGTTCCTTTGGTAAGTTTTTTTCTTTCATACTTACTTTTATGTTTTGCACATTTGCAAAAAAAAAAAAAAGGAAATTCAGTATTGCACAGTATGGAAATTATGGTATGGTTTTGGTGTCTACAAATGTAACTGTGGTTTTGATTTCTGTGTGGAGTCTTCCCCTAATAAAGACACTGAAGAAGTATTCTTTTACACCGATTGCAGTTGGCCTCAACGGCAACTTGGTGTTTCCACCTTCATCTTATTCCATAACACAATTGTTTTTGGTAAAGTCCTTTTAAGACAATGCAGTTTGTAAGATGTCTAATAAAAACATGTAAGTCATAATTTAGTCATCCTTGTAAAATAGCCTAGCATAACTTGGTGAGGTTTTCTAAATACCGCTTTTAATGTACATTTTTTCAAGATGATTCTAGTGATCCTGTAACTTCAAACAGACATTAGCGATAAATTGCTGGTTTCAGTATTATCTTTTCTTTCAAAATGTGCCTTAGAACTAAAGTAGACTTTTTACAATTATGTAAATGTTGTACATATGTTAACAGTAACATTAAGTCACACAAAACCCAGAGACCAGTAAGTTGGTGAAGCATTTTATTTTTAACATCTTAATTTCACTGTCTCCTTTGTATAATTTGGGAATTTATTTGTTTGAAGTAGAGCTGGGACTCATTAGAATAGTTGGGAGTAGTCAGGAAATATTTCTCATGCAGAGGGCATATACCTGGTTTTAGGCAGTCAGCCAGCTGGAAGGTGCAAACTTCCTGGCCGGGAGGTATGCATGTGCTGGTTGGTTGGGAAATATTTGGGGATGAGTCAGCTGCCTGTCAGGAGAAACATGTGGGTTTCAAATGCACTGAAAGATGGTTAAAAGAAAAAGAACAGGGGGAAAAAGGGAAGAGTGTTGGGGTTGGGTTGACCAGGATTTCAGGAGGTGCAGTAGGGACCAAGAACTGGAGTCTTGGTACTTTTTAGAGTCTCTCCTTTTTCTGACTTGTGGGTTCAACAGCTGATGTTAAATTGGTGAAATGGAGGCAGCAGCTGTTACTGGTAAAAATGTCATTGAAGTTTTGACAGGGCTCACTAATTTGCCAGAAAATTCCATTGAAGCTCAGTATACAGTGGAAGCTACTTAGAGCATTTTTGAAACATTGCACAAGAAATTAATAAGTACTATTATTTATTAAAGTAATAATTTAACTTGAAAACCTAAGTAGGCATGAAAGCAAGGATGGTCTGTTTTAATTCTACAGTCTTTAAGAGTTTGCGTTCTTTATCAATCC
>WEIU01013591.1:12656-26324 GCA_013389925.1 Aegithalos caudatus
GTGAGAATTTCTGATCCTGTTGAAGCTAAGATTTGCATTTGTTGGGTTGAATATGTACAGAGGATAATTTCATTATAGGATATATAATCATCTATCAGATATAGAAAGAACACAGTGATCTGGATTTTCTTTTTATTTAAAGCATTTGCTCTCCTAACATAAGCAGCTGACAGAGTTTCAATTCATGTTTTATGTTTTTTCCACACTGTTTGTTTATTTATTAGCAAACATATATACAGATATATATATATATGCTACATTACCTGCTTACAAATACAGACACAGATGTTCAGATGCAACATTTAAAAATGTCAGTTATTATTTTGGTTGATTAGGCTATATGCAGGCATTTTGTAATATGATTACAAAGATAATTACAGAATAATTTTCTTTTCAACTATAATTAGCCTATATTTCAAGTTAATCATGATACATCTTGGAGAATGTTTGCAATGTCAGACATACACTGATAAGCTTCAGATCTAGGAACACAGTTAATTGCCCCATGCAAAAATTAAGAAAGGTTTCTGTGTTCTTTTTCTTTAATTACTGTGTCTGGTTGTTTTTTTTTTTGTTTTTTTTTTTTTTTTTTTTTTTTTTTTTTTTTTTTTTTTTTTTTTTTTTTTTTTTTTTTTTTTNTTTTGTGAATTGGTGTAGATACTTTCCCCTGGAGGGAAGTGAACAGTTAAAAAGCTTTGAACTCTCTGTCTTTAAGGCTTTTAATAGGATTTCCCAAAATATTCAAAATTAATGTGTGAAAAGCAGGCTTACCAGGAAAATTCTCTGCAAGCTCTAGCAAAAAACTCTTGGGGGTTTTGTGTATATTTTATAAACTAATGTAGACTCAAAAAAGGTCAACCACTTGACATTCATTGACTGTACAGCAAATTATTCTGCAAGGATTCTCTTGTCACTCAATGTAAAAAGGCTCTCAATTCAATTTTTTTTTTCCAGTTTCTCTAGTACACTTGAAATCTGGAAAACAAAATTGGTTTGCAGATTCAGGAAGGGGTTTCTGGTGAAAGCTTATGTTTCCAAAGAGCACAGCCTATTTCCTCAGTTAAAAAAAAAAAAAAAAAAAAAAAAAAAAGCAAAAAAAAAAAANAAAAAATAATCCTGAAGCATATTTCAAGTGATTATTTTGTCTGGCTTTCTTTTGCAAGCATAAGGAAATGGAAATTGAATTGTCAGGTTTACACACTTCCCATAATCATACGGAATGCCAAAAAACCTGAAAATTGGTGAATTTTATTCTGTGATACAAATGGCTGTTACCATGTTTTTGAGGCCAAACAGAACAACTGAATGCAGATTATTCATACTACTCTGCAGCAATGTTCAGGAGGAACAAAGCAGCAGACATCACATACAAATTCACAGGCACAGCTCCAAAAAAAGGCAAGAACAAGAATTAGAGCTGATGTCTGTTCTAAACAGGAGACTCCTGTGGTTAACTTGGCTATTACCTAATCCTAACAGTGAGTCATAGAAGGTACATGGCCCTTACATGCTCCTTGCTGTTGCAGTGGGATCACTCATACCTGGCTGTATGACACCAAAAAGTGGTGTCAGCAGGAAGACTTACTCACTGGCATTGAACTGTTCCTTGTTTCCTCTGTTGTGATGCCTGAGCTCTATGGTAGCAGTGCATAGGAGCCAACACATTTGAGAAAAAAAGGCTGATGTTACAAAACCCATGAATCTATAACCCTTATTACCATGGAGCAGAGCCATGAGTTTTCCCACTGTTTTGAATAAGGTATAATAGAGAATAAGATCCTTCTTTCTCAAGCAGAGGAAAGAAAATTCAACTGCCTGGTTGAGACATCTAAGCAGAATCATCCACTGATAATCTGTACTCTTCCATCTGTCAATTTACTCAATTTTTGTCTTAAATTTTCATTAATGAAAACTTTTGACATATTCTCATAAGGATTAATAATAAGGATAGAGACAATTGTTAAGACACTCTTCTCCCACATGGAACAGTTTTCCACAACTGGTAGATTTGCCAGATTTATTGCTGATATATTTCCACCTGTATGACCACTGAAGTAGTAAACTGGAGATGAGGAAAAACCTTTGGCTAGCTGGCCTTTTTTTCTCCTACCCATGGATAATAGTACCATTCCACTCGAAATTCCACTCTATCAGAGACCATGTAATGCTGGTAATACTTGTGATCTTTACTCTCTTTAGAGAGAAAAAAGGAACTATAAGGAAATAAAATGATTCAGATAAGGTCACCCAGGAGGTCAGTAGCAGACATGAAGCTGTCTTTTAGTGTCGACTGCAAGTATCTGCATTAGAGTTTTAGTTCAGATTAAATATGGTCCAATCCATGTGATCAGATTAGAATTTATCATAAGGGAACCCTCTAAAGTTGCACAATCAACCATAAGCAACAACCATTTCTCTCTACAGACTCACTTCTATTGCAAATCAAAACATGTTAACATATTTGTTTGTTCCATGCACTCAGACACACCAAATAAAATCACAAACCTCCCTGTGTAAATGGTGACAACAACAACTATATACATATATATATATATTTATATATATTTACCAACAGTGGTGTCTTACAGTTCTCCTGGCTCAATCATAAACAGGAAAATAACAANTATATTTTTATATATATATATATATATACACACACATACACACACACCCCTGCTCTTTGTGACATACAGGGCAGCCTATATACCAGGTTTGGGCTTTTTATTTACTGCTAGTCAATTAGAATACATAATCTAGTGTATTCTTACCTTTTCAGCCAGGTGTGCCTCTGAGAAAGGTCTAGGAAATGTAATTCTCTGGCCTCCCTTTGCTAGTAGAGAAACAGAAACTTCCACAGAATTATTTCTAAAATTTTAAGAGCTATCTCATGAATTGTGTTCCATCTTCTTATTTCCAAAGTACAGAGATCTTTCCAGTGATTAAAATATATCTACAAGGGAATAAAGAGAAATGTTAAAATTAAACATGGTCTTTTATCATCTTCTAATCATAACATTTTGTCTGTGACTTGCAAAGCTTTGAGACATTTCCATGAAGATATTTCAGGCTATGAATTATTGCACCCTAAGAAACTGTTATTCAACCTACACCAATATGAAATTTTAAAATCAGCTATGCTATTAATATCCAAACTGTACCGACATTTTAGGTTTGTGTAGTTTTGGTAGTGGCATGGCTGGGCTACAGGGTGGCTTCTGTGGGAAGCTGCTAGAATCTTGTTCCCCTGTTGTCTAGAAGGGCCAAAGCCAGTCAGGTCCAGGACAGACCTGCTGCTGGCCAAGGCTGAGCCAATCAGGAATGACAGCAACACTTCTGTCTAATATATTTAAGAAGGAAAAAAAAGAAAAAAAAAAGTGCTATTTGATATTGTAATTGTGACCAGAGAAGACCAGAGTCAGTGGAGAAGGAGGTCAGTGGAGAAGGAGGGGCAGGAGGCCATTCACATACCAGAGCTGAGACACCCCTGCAGCCCATGGTTAAGATAATGGTAAAGCAATTGTGTCTCTGCAGCCCATGAGGGATCCTCCTTCAGCCTGTGGAGGAGGCTCATGGAGCAGGCAGATACCTGAGAGGAGGCTGTGAACCATAGGAAACCTGTGCTGGAGCATGTTCTTGCTAAGGACAGGCAACCCTGTGGAGAGAGGAGCCTGGCACAGGTTTACTGGTAGGGACTTGTGACCCTGTGGGGGACCCACACTGGAACAGGCTGTGACTGAAGGACTGTACCCACAGAAGAGTGACCCACACTGGAGCAGTTCATGGAGAGCTGTTGCCTGTGGGATGGACTCATCTCCCATGGTGACTGTCTCACATGGGGGCACCCCACAGAGGAGCAGGGGAAGGACTACTCTCTCTGTGAGGGACAGAAATGTGTGATGAACAGACCATAAACCCCACCCCCTGTCTCCCTGCACCACTTGGGGGGAAGAGGTGGAGCTTGGGAAAGAGGGAGGGGTGGGAGGAAGGTGTTTTAAAGACTTATTTTACTTCTCATTATCCTGCTTTGGTTTTATTAGTAATAAATTAGATTAACATCTCAAAGGTGAGTCTGTTTTGACCATGATGATAATCAGTGAGGGATCTCTCCTTATCTCAATCCATGAATCCTTCACTATATTTTCTGGTATTTGTTCACTTACAGAGGGGAATGATAGAGCAGTTTTGGTGAGTGCCTGACATCCACCCGGGGTCAACCCACTACAACTAAATATGAATTGATGTCTAAATTAGATATTGACTTTAGGAAAAAGATAGAATATACATTCATTATTAGTTTACATGAGTTTGTTATTAAAAAGAAAAAAAGGGTATAATATTTAAATACATTTAAGAATCTAGTGTAGATTTCAAAGTTTCTTTAAGTGCGAAAGAGGTGCTTTTAAGATGTTTTGTCAATTTCAAAAGACATATAAGATCCTAAATTAATTTAAAAAAACACAAGTTCATAAAATTGAAGTGTTTCATTCTATATCTTATAAAATATTTTCCTTGGAAAATCATTTTACTATAATTTGAAAATATTAAATATTTGTGCATGAACAACTGTGATGGGTTAATGCTGGCCAAATGCCAGTGCATGTATGAAAACCATTCATTCTTTTTGGCTATAATTAAGAAGAGGAGAGGAAAAGAAAACTCATGGTGTGAGATAAGGATTAGGAAAAAAAAAACCACTCTGAGGGCAAAAGAGGCTCAAAACTTTAAAAGGAATAAAGAAAAAAAATATTAACAGGACTAAAAGAGGATACTGAAAACTAAAATAAATATTTATAACATCTTTCTCCCCACCCCAGCCTTTCTTTCCTTCTCACCGACAGTGCAGGGAGACAAAATATGAGATTTTTGGTCAGTTTGCTGGTTTTTAAGATATTTCTTCACTTCACTTAGGGAGGAGCCTCGTTTGTTATTTCATAGGGTCTTCATTATGGGAAACAGTAAAATTGTGTCAGATAAAAGTCAAATAAATGCAAGTGATGAAATTTATTAGATCACTGAAAACATGCATTATGAAACTAAAGTTTCATGAAAACAATAGTTACTGAAATCCACACAGAGTGAAAAAGATGTCAATGCCAAAAGTGAGTAATGTACCTTCAGTGCAAAAGGAAAACACTGGCAAAAATTCCAGAAAAAAGTGTACTAGAGGCTTTACTGTTATTTATAGACTGACATAAGTACTGCCTTCGCAATTCCATCAACACACAAAAATATTTGTCCAAAGACTGACTAATTCACTAAAAGATACTAATAAGTGCAAATGGAAGAGAGCTATGTCATTTCCTCTTCATTTTCCATTTCATCCTCTGAGAAGGTTATCCTCATCAAGAGACTGTAACAAGATTAAATGCCATCCCTCTTAGTGTTTGAGACAGATGTGACATATTTTCAGCTTAGAAATAAAATGGGATGACCATTTCATCAGGATAGTGATTCCCTGAGGGACAGGATCTATTAAAACAGTTGACAAAATAAAAGATTTGATGGCCAGAAGTGGAGGTGCACACATTATGTGCGATATATACCATTTTTCCTATGTGTAGAATCATGTTGGCAGGAGGCAGTTCCAGCCCAGCCTTTCCAGTACTGGTATGTTATTGACAAAAAAAAAAGGTTCTGGGTCTGGGCAAAGCCTGGGCAGCTGAATTTCACATGGCTCTGGGTTACTCTTGTCTCTTCTTTCTAGTGAGGCTGTATCAAGCATTCCAGCATGAAATTTTTTGTCCAGCAAGGTGAATGTTGTACGTGCTCAGGCAGAAATGTATTTTTATCAGGGATAACTAATAGTTGATCTCTAAATAATTTATTTAAATAATATATGAAATATTGTAACAGGTGGAGATCTTAAAGTAGACTACTGATGCACTTGTGTTTGCCTGCCTTTTGTGCTCACCAGGGTATACACACATTTCTTCATAGGAGATATATCTAGGAAAATAATTCAATAGATTTGGAAGAATTGCTTTCCCCAAATTTAACCATATATTAAGCATGAGTGTACCTGGAGATCTTCATTTCAGAATGTAAATTAAGGAAATTTATTAAGATAATTATTTTATATTTATAATTGTTATAATATATAATATAAAAATAATTATTGTGTAAATATATAATCATGGAAATTAACTAAAATTATTTATGTAAATTATATTCAGAAAAATAGATTCACAGGAAAGTGAAGCCTAAGCTGTTTACACTTTTTAAGATTTACGTGTTACTATAAGCACATTCTTGTTCTATGATGCTTTTACCTATTACTCTATTTCAGCCGTGCATCTTCAGCTATGGAGTTTATGCCACTATAATTTTATGACCAAAGTGTTATACTGCCATCTGAAATAAGACCTCTAACCCTTTAACGGAAGATTTTAATTAAGAGTTTGAAGAGGTAATATGAGTCAGGGCATAAAACATTGAAAAGTAGGTGGAGAGCAGGTGCCTAGGTTTTTATATAGCTGACAGGATGTTTTAGCCATTAGCCAAGACAAAAATCCTGCCTGTTTAAATTTCCTCTCTGACTGATGGACCATAATTAAAAGATTCAGTCCCGCACCTATTGAGATCAGTGAAATGACTACCAGTAATTTCAGAGGCCAGTGAATTAGGACCTAAATTCTCTCCTGTTCTCCTGGGACAAAGGGACATATGGCAAGCTGACTGCTCTTGCTCACAGTCCCTACCTCAGAGAGAGAATAAAAGGCTATGTGATCAGACATGGGTACTCTGCACCTGCTCCTTTCTTTTTCAGCATCACTTCAGAGTGGAAGCTGCTTTCACAGTTACTGAGTATAGGAAGTGAGAGAAAGAAAGAGAAATAATGGCTAGCTGTATCTTTTCAGTATCATCACAATAATTTGCATTTTATTAGGAGATAGAAAATACACAGCTCAGATTTCCTGAATAAAAAAATTCTTTTAGTTTGGCCTTGTTGTTGTGTCTGATTTTTTAAAATTAGTTTCTATTGACTTCAAAGATTTAAGACTTTTTTCCCATTTCTAATGCTGAGTTATTTGATATTTTTTAATTCTTCAGCTGCATATTTAAAATTCTGAATTTGCTAACATTTTCTTCCTTTGAAAAATAGCATAATATATCATGATTTTGTTAGTAGGTTTTTTTACAGATGAGATTCTATGAAAAGTATTTCACTCTATTATACCTGATGACTCAATTTCTTCTTTATATGCAAGATGTAAACAATGATTAATCATAATTTAAGGAAAATCCCAGAGTTTTAATGTTTAGATGAAATCTAGTGCTGTGAGACTTACTGTATGTAGAACAAGGCAAATTAGTCACAAAGTATTATTTTCTGAAATATATATCCTAGATGCCACAAAGTAAATACTGTAGGGCAATATACTCTTAAGATTTTATTATTTTACCTGTTGAATCAATGTTGCATTCAATTGAAATACTGCTGATTTAAATCAACATAACAGAAGTAGCTACAAAACAAATCTAGGCCAGCATTATTTTAGATTAATTTAGTACTTGAAAGAACACTTTGCCCATTATTACAGGCATTCAGATAAAAGCTTTAGTTGAAAGCTTTTAGTGAAAACACACTTTAGTAAGCCAAATATAAAGTTATGTGGCACAAAAACTTTAGATACATGTATTTCCCTCACAGAGCTATTACCTCTCCTAAGCTTACACATTTTTGAAAAAAAAANCCAAAACTGAACCACAGAATTATACCTTAACAATACGCATAATCTTGAAGATATGCAGCAACATGAGCTAAAAAAAAGTGACACAAAAACCCTAAGATAAGAAAATTCTGTTAAAACATAGTAGGATAAATAAATTTTTTAAAGTATATCCTTAGTTATGGGAATGCAGGACCTACCTGTGTCACCTTGCAGAAGGCATTTTGTTTCAGGGAAATAAAATTTTCCTTTAAGTTTTGATCTGAGAATAGGAACATACAACTTATCTACCAACTTGATCCTTCCTTCATCTCATTTTTTCTACAGAGAACCTCATACCAAAAGGAATGAGAAGACTCTGAGCTTATCCACACTGTCCATCTGAGATGCAAAATGCCTTGAAATTGGTTGAAGACAGCATATCAATCAAATTCATACAAAGTTGCCAAAACGTATGGGGGAAAATAAAAAGGGGAAAAAAAAAGTTAAGTCAGTGGTATATGACACTAAAATATTTGTTGACTATTCTGCCATATCTTAGAATAAAAATGAGAAGCCCTTTTTTCATTTGGATCACTCATTAGAAGTGGAAGTATGTATTTCATCACAATCTTGGTTAATGTCAGTAGAATTCAAGATAAATTAATTAACTTATGCACATTACCATACCAGTTTTCAGGGGTTTTTTTTGAAATGCACTGCTCCCAGCTATTATTTCAAAAGTATTAGAAATTACACAATTACAACACAAATAAACTTGCAATGCGGTGGGATTCCTGTAGTAACTGAACTAGCTAAATGTCAGACCCCTCCCCAATTTTTTTTTTTTTTACTAATAATTCGCTTATCCTTTTATTCTGTTCAAAAGTTGAGAAAATAAATATTTTATTAAACTTTTATTATTAAGTTGTTCAAAATTCAACTTAGCACTTGAAGCACCTTATGTGTCTTTTGTCCAATTGACATATCAATGTGACTCTAACATATCCTTTCTCTCTTCATCAGAGTATCTGTAGTGAAATTTAGGTCAGCTGTAACAAAAAGTTTCTGCTTTCTTGAGCCATAGGATCTGTTCATTCTAATGCAAATAATGTCATGCTCTCATGAGTTGCAGAAAGAGAAGCCTGTCCTTTTTTTTTTTTTTCTTTTCATTTTTTTTCTCTGTTTTGCTCTATACACCTGCATTTCAATTTATAGTTCCCAAAACTTTTACGAAGCATAAAAGAGATCTGCAGACTCTCAGTGCAACTCAATGGAACAATTTTCAAACATTTGAAATTAGCTATTAGTAATCCTTGTTAAAAATACATTTCTTCCTGAGTGCATATGACATTCATCTTGCCAGATAAAAAACCTCATGCTACAACTCCTTTCTCCTCTCTTGGGAAAACTCTACAAATACTAATTCTGAAATAAGAGTCTGAATCAAGTCCCTTAGGTGTTTTACTAGTACTACTTATAACACCCATTTGAAGAATCAAAAAATAAGTATTTGTACATGTTTAGACAATCTGTCAAAGATATTAAATTTAGGTCTGTATGTGTGCAGCTATATAATACTTATGCAATGAATATATTTGAATCCTAACATGTTCAGTATACCAAGAAATTTCTTATATACAACACAGAGTGCAAAGGAATTCTGAAAATAAATATTTATATGTATTCTGAACAAATTAAAAGAAATAATAATTACCAGAATAATGCCATATTTGTTTTAATTTTAATGTAATATAATTCTATTAAAAATTTCACTATTTTAATAAAATCATCTTGGTTATTAGACTATCTAAACTATTAATTTAATCTATATTGTCTTTATATTGATATAATTTGTTAAGGCTAGCATCCAATTTAGGACATCAGAGTTTGGAAGCCATAAGAATAGGCTCAACTGGGACATGAGGAAAGAGGAAGTTCGTAAAAAAAATGCATATGTATGCAGCTACAGATTAAACCTGGCAATATGATTTACTTATTTGGTTTTCCAACCTCAGATGAGATATAAACACTAAGAAATTAATTTCTGAATGCAGTTGTGTAATAAGTAAGAAAACATTACCTCAATTTAGGAAGAGACTAAAATAATTTTTGGAGGACTCTACACTCTGATTAACTATGCTTGCAAAGGATTACACAAATTATGCTGTTAAGACTGTCCTGGTTTTGAAAGGACAGGTATCTGCCAGCAAAAGCTGGAAGTTCCCTTTGAACAGAGAATGTAAATCCCTCACTCAAATTATTATAATTTTGCAATTAGGGTCTTTCAGGCAAAATTTTGGGAATAGGAATAACAGTCCTTTACTAGGAATATTAAAAATACAAATGTAGTAGTACAGAAAATAAAATAAACATGCAAATAAAACAAACAAAAACCCTAGAAAACCCTGACAGAGTCAGGGACGTGACCTGACACCCTGTTGGTCAGGGTGTTAGAAGCAGTCCAGATGAATCCTCCTGCAGTAACAGATGCAGTTCTGTGGAGTAGAGATGATCCTGTAGAAAGTCCAGTGGCGGCGAGATGGGTCCAGTCTTCCTCCAGGAATCCAGTGGAAAACCAGGATGTCCTGCTGTTCCTGTCTCCCCTTTTTATCTAGGTAGGAATGCTTGGGTCCCTCCCAGCTGGGCGGAGCATCTCCCAATGGGATGATGCAATGTCTCATGTCATTGGGGAGCCTTAATGACCCATTATCAGAAAATATCAGCTCCAAAACTCGTGCTTGGCCACCCTATTGGTTTGGTTAAGTACCCAGCAATTAATTTCTTAGCAACCTAACAGAAAAAAATTCAACTAACACAAAAGAAACAATATCCAACCTTCAACAAAGGCACAACACAAAGTTCCTTTGCCTAAAGTCATGTTTTCTCAATGCTCACTTTTTCATTACAAAGATGTTTGATTTTCTGTTAAAAAATTCATAGATGTGTACTATGCAGACAAATCTCAGTGACTACCTATGTAATTGATGATACTGTCTTTTAAGACCTTAGGAATATAAATAAAATTATCATAATTTTCGTAATATTTTATAATCTCCTGTTTTTATTCTCCATAAGTTGTCATAGTGCTTCAATATATAAAAGTTCCTGATGACTCCAAAAACCCTAATTAACTGATGGACATTGTTTACTTTAGTGTTAAACCTATCCGTATTTATTTATATTACCTATAAGTTAAATAGCCTCTTCTTGACACTATTTAGAATAAATTATAAGAGCTATAAACCATCATGAACATTAACAAAATTAGTTTTAAAGCACTTCCATGTTATCTGCATGAATAAATTCTTTTTTGTTTACTCCCTTGTTACAAAGGAGATCATGTTAAACCCACAAGGAAGCGAATCAGCTCCCAGCATTTTGAAAATCAGCTTTGCTATCACCCCTTATTATGCTTTATCAATCAAAGTGAAAGAAAGAAAAAATGATTTCTCAAAAATGAAAAACCAGCATCTTATTAATGACAATGTGTCACTTCTGGAAATAAATCCCAGTATTTAGTCATACTCAGTCATCTCTATTCGATTAGTAAGTCTGTCAGATGTATCTATCAGTGGCAGACATGGAGGCTTCCTGTATAGCAGCATTGGTGAAGTTATGTAGAAAGGAATATCTGTTTTCCAATCAATTTATTTATTTATATTTTTTCTTCAAAAATCTTCTGCTTTATCCCTTTACTGACATGGCAAGTAATCAATATCTATGTAGTTAGGGAACTCCTCATATCTCAGCCTCTAAAGAGAATAAATAAATTATTCCTATTCTTGATTTGCTGATTCTTCATGTGAAAAAATGGTCCTTGCCTTCATCTTTCACAGTTCATTTTATACCACAGGTCCAACCAGTAAAATATATAAGTTTTATGAGTGCACACTTAAATAAATCCTTAAAATACTTAAATTATGCCACTGGCACTTTTATTTCCATATAATCACTGCATTTCTTCTCTTTTTTTAATGACATCTGATCTGTCATAATCATATTAATAATTTAACTTTATATTCTACTTCTCTTTGCATGCATGCACCTTAGAAAGAGGGGCACCTGAGATACAAAATTGGGGATTTTTAATATAAAGGTAGAGTTGAAATAGTGAAATCTGCATGAGGTCATGTGCAAGTAAAATTCCAATGGAGATAAACTTATGAACCCTCAGAAATTCCCTGTTGTGAGAGAAGTCTCTCCAGTGCTGTATTTCAGGAGGTACCTCCAAATTCTATCCAAAATCATAGACTGGATAACGAGAGCACTGTTCAAAAAAATAAGACCTGTGGATCCAGATAAAGGACTTAGATTTGAGGTTTACACACCTCACAAGATTCTCTAACCTATTTTGAAAAGAAAAAAAAATAATAAAACAAGACACTACAACTCTAACTTTTCCATGAGTAAACAGACTGTTTACCATTAGGAAATTATGAAATTGTTAGTCTCTCCTTTGAGTTCCCTATTATTAATGGTTCTTAGAAAATTGCAAAACTTTGTACACTGGGTGGGCTGAGATGTAATGAAAATTTTAGTAGCTAAATTCCACCTCTCTTTCAGGTCAGGTTCTTCGTGTTTGAGCTTTACTTACTATTTGATATATACTAATTTATTTAAAAGTGATTTGAGGACCTGTTAATCATGGTGTTTCTCATTTGCTGTTCCACTAGTTGCCTCATTGGTATAAACTACGTAATTGCTGAGTACTTACAGGTGTAATTTTAAAAATCAATGGAACTTAAGATTTGAAAGAATGAGGTGCTACACAGAGTTAATACATCTTTCTGTGTGGTCCATACACCACCAGAGCATGTAATTTTATTTGGCTATTCAAAACTGGCAGACAGCTTGACCTTAAATATTGGTCCTTCAGTTCTTCCTTTGAAGAAATGGGATGTCATTAATTTTCTTACTACACTGTTGCGAATATAAAGTAATTGATGCCTGTAAAAACTGTTTTTGTGGTGCATTAGTCCATAATTCTCTGTTCACAGCAGTGTTCACCCAATGTGAGCTGAATAAATTATGAGATTTCAAATTGAACAATGAGTAGAATAACAATCTACAGTCATAGGTGATCAGTAATATACAGTATAAACTCCAACTAGATAGGAAACGAGACATATAAACAGGTCACTAAAGTCTATATCACAATGCACATAAACAAGCAATTCTGCCAACACTGTACATTCTAAATGACTGACAGACCCCAACAGTGTTAAGCTTAGTATATGATAGGGGAAGAAGGTTCGTAAGAGATACGTATTTTAAAGATTTTTCTGAAAGTAAGTCAGAATTACAGTTGTAGTGGAGTTTGTATTTAGACTGTATGTAAACATCTATATGCTACAGCCTGCACATAAGTTAGATATTTAAATTTCCACCACAGTCAGCAGAGATCAGATTCATCTACCTAAGCATGGAGGTAGTTGAGACATCTAACAGATATCATTGTTGCAGATCTGGCATAGAGGCTATTGGAGACTCTCAGTGTGGCACTGGGATGACAGCCACTGTATCCTTAGGCGTCTCAAATGGTATGAGGGAGCTGTGACTGGAATGCAATTAAATAAAAGTAGTTGATTCAATTTCTGGAATTGGTTCTAGCTTCCTAACCTGTCTAAGTTGAATAGAAAGAGTTGATCAACCAGTCTTGAGCATCAGCATAAAATAAATCTTCCACACTCCTTAAATTTAACATACTAATTTATATACTCTTGCCCTATGTGTGCTTTCTCTGACAACACTGTGGTATCAGGAATAAAACATGGACCAAGGATTCTTCTCAACAGCTGATTTGGATAAGGCCATCCCGTGTTAGGAAATTAAGAGAAGGAATTAGATTGACCTCTATTCCATGTCAGTTAGCTCTAGTCTGTATTTTCTGGTTTAGGTATATAATGATGTATTCTAGTCACAATTTCAGTGGTTCTTCAGCAAGCATACTTTCCAAATGCCTGCTGTTTCTGTTATAAATAAAAGTAAAGAACCTGGAGATATATTTTAGATTCCA
>WEIU01013619.1:5816-23027 GCA_013389925.1 Aegithalos caudatus
AAGCAAACAAATGCAGAATATAAAACTGGGAATTATATTTAAAAATTAATAATTTTAGTACTTTGAATCAGATCCCTGAATGACCTAAATACATTGAGGCTGTGTCTTTCTAAAATATGATATTCCAGAGATTTCACTTTTAACTTGCAGAGGGTTGACAAGAATATATGCAAGATAACTTAGCTCTCTTCAATATCTGTTTTATTAGCAATACTTTAGTATGCTTGTTTAGGGCTAAAATTTTCCCATGGATCTCTGCAGGTCTATTCTGCTAACAGAGGAGCACTGAAGGAAGAAGAGTGTCATTTAGTCTTCAGAGTGCCTCTGTCTACAACTTCATGCAAAATCCCTCTACTTTTTCATTGATACTTCCAATCCCAGCACTACTTAGCTTCTTCTGGGGGAGATCTTGTTTCAAATCAGAAGAAGATAGCATATTTCTCTGTGGTATGGGATTGCAGGAGACATATATAACAACAAATTCAGTTTTGGATACTGTTTAGATACCAGAGGCAGTGCTCATGGACAGTTCATTTTGAGCTCAGTATAATGAACTTGGTTTAGCCTGAATTTTTTCAGACTACTTTTTCTCTCAGCTTCACTGACCATGAATATAGGACAAAGTACAGAAACCAAGAATCCAAAGCACATCTCAGTTACTTACTTAATTAACAGCCTCTCATTTCTCTGATTCTGCTGCTATTTCATTGCAACCTTGGGACTGTATTTTTGTTCCAAAACACTGTGAAATCAAGGTAGACACTGTAGAGTGAACTACAGTATAATACTAAGTCATGTCCTTTACAGGGAACAGAAAAAACAATATTATTTACCAGAAATATAATTCATTGATTTTATGCTACTTCCCATGTTAGTTTTGCTAAGCCAAAGGTACAAGAAATGCACAAGGATTCACCCGAAGGTGTGAAACTTGACTGTAAAAGCAGACTGAGTCCTGGAGTGCTCTCTTGAAGTTTTTCTCAAAATACTTTAAGGGCCTGTTTTGATATGTTGATGATAAGAATTAGTCAGAGTAGCTTTGTTAAAACTCTTTCTTTGACACTGAAACATAGCATTTAGATTTCTCATATAGACAGAAAAATTGTCAAAGTCTGACAATCATTTTAGTGGCTCCAGCCATATAGTAAATAGTTAAATATCTGTCGTGGAAAGAGGTTATTTAAAAAGCTGCATGGTTTAGGAGCATCTTATAGAAAAACTCAATTTCCTCTATCACAGTGGATCTAATGTCCTGTGTGGTAAATGATGCTAATGTTCTCAGTGTTGAATGCAAACTGTGTCACATGGTTGATTTGCAATAACAGTAGGTATGAGATGTAGTGTGCACATGGTTTCTCTGCCAAAACCTCATTTACCAGTTTTCCCACAGAATTTAAGAGCAAAAAGCAGACAAAGATAGTCCTATGTAATTTTTTTAAATATTATTCGATGCATAGATTTTTTGTGTGTCTGCTGTAGCTGAAGGCCACAGTTCAGTTTGATTTTAAGATCAAAGGTTAGGCTAGTGACTGATAGGATACTACAAGTTTTTGTCTTTTCCAGAAATGCAAGCAGGAACTTAATAGCCCTGACCTTTTGACTCAAACAGCTGAATTCAGATGAGAAGTCATTGATATGACACAAGTACATTCTTGCTGCATATATCCTCCTCTTCATCCCAAAACTTCCTAAGGGGTCACATTCCCTGAATGCTGAAAAAATGAACAAAAATGATGAAAATCTCTTCTCCTGAGAATCCTGAACTATTCTTTCCAGGGTGATTCAAGTCCAGGAAGAGTTTACTTCTTATTTCTAGTCCAGATTTTTCTTTTTTGTGGTTTGGCGAACAGGAGTCTGAGGGGTGACTTCATTACTTTCTACAGGTTTCTGAGGTGTCTCAGGAGAAGAGTTTTCAGTCTGAGGAAAAGACATGGAGAGGGAGCTGCCGAGTGCAATTCCTAGAGATCCAGTGATAGGATGAATGGGAATGGGTCAAGGCTGCATCTAGGAGGGTTCTTGACATTAAGAAGCCTGTTTATTTTAATGACAGTGTGATCAAATGCTGGAGCAGGACTCCTAGGCAGGTACTTGATGCCCCAAATTGGTCAGTGTTTAGTAGGCATTTGGACAATGCTCTTAACAACAAGCATTACCTTTTGGTCAGTCCTGAAGTTGTCTGGCAGTTAGACTGGATGATGGTGGACATATCCTTTCCAACCAAAATATTCTGTTTTAATATATTCTGTTCTAATATGTTCTGTTCTGTTGTTTTCAGAATTATGCTTAAAATTTCTGTTAACATGCTTCTGCCATAGACACATGCTGAGAGAAGTTCCAAAACCTTAAAACCCATTGGTTTGCTCCTTGGCATAAACTCCATGTTCTAGCAATCTACTGCACCAATATTTAATTCTATCAGAGACTTACAGATTTTGTAGTAAAATTAATTTGATTGGGTTGCTTGTTACAGTAGAAATATTCATTCTATTAAAAGCCTTCTGTAAGTTTAGCTGTTGGTGTCAAATTCAGCCCTTTTAATTTGAAAATTTGAATGTACTTATACATTCAGAAAAAAATCCTTACAATTTCAAGCTTAATATACTTTAGATATATAAGATTGTCCTGTATACATGTGGGCAACATGTAAAATCACATTAGGGCTGGAGGACTTTGTCCCACAAAATGTGTGATGGGACTGCCACGACTGCTGTCTTTTTGGCTTATGGGTCAGTCCTGAAGCTCAAAAATTGATTTTGCTTCCCAGCACTGTTGCATGAAGCAACGTTTTTTCATGTTAAATAACTGGTTAAATAACTGCCAGATGTACCTATTCTGGTTGCATTCACAGTCAGCATGAAATCAGAAAGATCTGAATATGAAAGACCTTGATGTCCTGGAGTTTCCAGAATATAGTCAAATCTTTAGAGATCAGACCAATACAACCTTCAGGTCAGAGCTAAGTGATTCCCACCCGCATCCAGAACTGACCATTCTCGTGCAAGTATGCTGAAAAATCCTCATAGATCTTGCAAGTTACATGATATTTTAGAATTTGGTGCTTCAATTCAAATTTAGGCCAGTATCCATTGTTCCATTATGGTACCATTTAATGCATATACAATACTGGAGACCAAAAAGATTGTAATCTCATCAAGCTCTTCACATGGAAATTACAGTGAGTGATATCCTCAAGATTCTCTTCGTAATGTTCAGTGCATAAACTAATCAGACAAGAACTTAGGAATTGTGACAAGAAGCTAACATTTTCTTCACATCATCTGTTCAGAACCTTGTGGTTGTGGATGAACATGAATAGACAGAAACCCCAAAGCATTTTCAGAGATGTTACTGTTTACATACATGTAATAAAGTATTAGCATTCTGAATTAAGCAAAATGCTGTCTCATCCAGGACTCTGTATCTGAGGTACAGCAAAACATATAAATTCTTTGGCTGAATTCAGACTGAATAAGAGCAAATCTGATTCTTGTATCTTAAACCAATTTAAAAAAAACAAGCAAACAAACAAAACCCCAAAAACACAGAAAAACCCCAAACACCACAACTAATACTTAGCTGTAGAGACAGTAATCTTTGAAAGGTAATTATTTAAGTTGAACAAACAGTTAATCAGATTAAATATTTGGGATCTGTGTAAGTATAATAATTTTCAGGTTAAGTCTCAGCCAACCTAGAAACCAGAAATTTGTTGGAACTCTCCAGCATGCAAAGGCATTAACATAATTTGCTCTATATCAGCACTGTTAGCTGTGTAGTAATTTTGTTTCTGTAATGTAACTGCCCCCTCTGTTGAATACAGGACACCATAGACAGTTACTGGGTACTTGTGGGATATTCTTTTAAACGGTACTTTTGGACTAGGAGTCCTGCAGCAGAATTATAACAAAAATAGATGAATTGGTTGTTAGAAGCTTTTCTAACTGGAGAAGAAATACTACAAAGAACTTCAATTTGTAATGCAGAAAATGAAAATATTTTCCTGATGTTTAAATGGTGGTTCAGAAGACAGTTGAATATATTTCTGTTCCACATCTCTGAGACTTTCAACACTGGCTGTTGCTACAGAGACTACAGATGTGACATGACATATTATCTTAATAGAAGTTGTATTCTGCTAACTAAGGGAGAGAACGGGATCTTGTTGAAACAATAATATTTCAGAAGAGAATATTCAGGCACCTTCACTTTCTTAGTGTACTGTGGGCAGTGGGCTATCTCAAAGCCTCGACTAATTAGGGGTGTATTTGAGGTCAAATTGCAATACAATATCCCTTGTGTAACAGCCAAATATCTGATGTTAATGTTGGTATTTTGAGCTGTGGCAGGAGAGGAGAGGCAGGGATGTTCAAGCTGACGTAGTAGAACCAGACCTTATTTGTAAAATGCAGGTTGGAGTTCACTGTCATGACCAGATTTTCCAATTGTATGGGAGAGGCCATAGTGATAACATTGAAAACACTGGATAACTTCCACATTTTTAAGATTATGTAGCAACTAAAATTTTCCTCTCACAGTGATGACTTTTAAAAAATCAGATTTTGTATGAGATAATGATTAAATTATATAATTTTACACTTATCATCATTAGAAAAGAATATTTTAAAATAAATGTGAGGGATCATGCATATTTACCTTGTAGATTTTTTGGCATTAATTTTTACTGACAAGTATTATCAAATGCTATGAATTTCAATTTATATATTTTGGCAATACTAGATTCTTTATTTAGATTCAATATTTCTTTCTTTGTCTCAGCTCTGCTTTTTTTAGACAATTCTTAAATCTTGTTTGGCAAAGAACATTTGCTCTTTAAAATGCACACGTATGGACAAAAAGTAAATCTGTCATCCAAAATGTTGTGCTCCACTGTGGGGAACTGCCAGGAGCTCTTTTAAAAATGGGTGGTCAGGAATGAAATTAAGCCAAATGAAGCAAATATTTTATCTGAGAACCATTTACTGGTAACAAAAATCCAAATAGAAAGGAGTTACCCCACTAAAGAGGGCTAGAGGAAACGAGGGAGNCAAAAGCATGTTCAAAAAGCCCCCAAAGAGTCAAAAGGCAAGGGACAGAACAGGACCTGGAGCTTGGGAGTGCAGTAAATTTTATGCCCCAGGCTCCTCCCAAAGTCCGCCTGCTGACAGGATGCCACTGTCTCAGTTCAGTGTCCCACTGCAGTCCATTGCTGGAGACTATTGCCGTCTGACTGGAGAGTGTCTCTGGGGTACAGTGTCTTCAGTGTTCCCCTGCTGCCTGCCTGTCCCATGTCAGACATGGACTGGTGGCCAGGCAAAGTCTCTCCATAGACAAGGCTTTCCTCCATCTTCTCCTGGCTGTCTCGGGGACATAGCACATGTGCAAGCCCTGCCCCACGTGCCTCTAATAACCATTGCTGAGGTGTAACAAAACTCACTGGCTGCTCACACAAGACATGGAGCTGTGTAAATGATCATCTCAATGAGACTTGATATTCCATCTCAAATGAGAGTGGACCTGGGTCATGTG
Organism: Aegithalos caudatus; assembly: GCA_013389925.1. NCBI lineage: Eukaryota > Metazoa > Chordata > Aves > Passeriformes > Aegithalidae > Aegithalos > Aegithalos caudatus. The sequence continues at coordinate 11,343 of WEIU01013619.1, forward strand.
GTCATATTTTGTGTTCCTTGATTCTTTCAGTTCATCCTCTGAGTTCAATATCAAATGGCACCTTAAACTTTATGCTCCTTCTGTTCTCGTACCGTCATTCCTAGGGGAAATTTTAGTTTTTCAACAGAAAACTTCACTCATGATTTTGAGTGTTGACATTTGTATATTTGCTTTCTGGGATTGTAGTGAATGAGGGGTTTGGCTGTTTAAAGAAACCCCATCAAAGATTTGACAAAAGCAGGTTTTGGTATGAATTTGTGAAAATGTGACGTAACAGTTTGATGGCAAGGTTCACTCTATTACATATTACACAAGTTAAAGCATGCAAAGCAATATCAAATTAGAAGCAATAAGGAATGTTTTACAGAGAAACTGGGAATGAGAAAAGGGGTAAGGGTGAAAAGTTTATACATGCAGAGATAAGAGTGCAAAAGGATTTTGCAGTGCTTAATCACTGAGTACTTTAACTCCAAGTAATTTGACAGGGTTTACTAGAATTATAACAATGACTTACATATTTGAGATAATAATATTCATAGCCTAATCAATTCACAGACAGAGCTGAAATGATGTGAACACTTTTCCTATGTGTGTAAAGGTCCCTATTAAAATTCCACCCAGGTTAAGTGAAATAGTCACATCACATTTTGTGTTTCCAAACAGACAAGGATTGCACCCTGAGGAGCATGGCAATCTGTGTGGGTGTGAGTGTTGGAATATCAGCTTACTCACCACCAAGGATTCTTCAAGTACCATAGACTTGACAGTCCATGATATCTGAGAAGCATTCCATTCATAGGGGGGCACTGGCCCAGCCTGCTGCAGTTCAGGAGAGTTCAGAGGGCTTCACTTAGGACTGCAGCTCATAGGGTTGCAAAATAATTGATTAGATCTTCAGTAAGTATCCATTCTGTCCATAACCCAAGTCAGTAACTACTGGGCTTTCTTCTGCAAGCAGAACAAATCCCACTTTCTCAGACTTTCTTCATGGGAGTAGAGGGGCAGAACCACCTCCCTGGATCTTTTGGCCATGCTTATTTTGATTCAGCCTATGATTCAGTTGGCTTTCTGGGCTGCAAGAGCATATTAGTGGCTCATGTCCAGCCTCTCATCCACCAATACTACAATGTCATTCTTGTCTCTCAATCCATTCATCCTCCAGCCTGTGTTTGTACCATTGGTCACCACAATTCAGATGAAGTACCTTGTACTTGTCTGTCTTGCACCTCATAAGTTTCCCATGGACCCACTCCTTGAAGTTATCGAGGTCACTGTGGATGGCATCTCATCCTTCAGGAATGTCAACTGCATCACACAGCTTTGTTTTGTCTGCAAAATTGCTGGGGATGCACTCAATCCCGCTCTCTACACCACTGATGAAGTAATTAAAAACCACTTCTCCCAGTATGGACCTCTGAGGAACACCACTCAACACCAACATAAGTGGAGATATGTGGTGGTGCAGAATTATTTTGTTTTGCTATAGTTCAAGTTACTTTTGCCTATTGATTTATGTAAGTTATTGTTTGTAACATGTACCCTGATGGTTTGTTCCATGTACCCCTTTCCTATTCCCACAGTTGGTTTCTCCCAAACTTTTCCCCTGTCAGTCCTGTCAACCCCTACCCCATCCTCCCTGTCAGTCTGGGTCAGGCCTCTCCCTGTGTTCTGGAAAGATCCAGGGAGAGCATCAAGTGATTGGCAGAAGTCCAAGAACTCCCCCTCCCCTTGTGCCCTGTTGGTTACAAAGTTGTCAGTTTTCTGTAGGGCCATCCCTAACCCCTTTTCCATTGGATCTGTGTAACCCCCACCCCTGTGATCCTCCCCTGTTTATAAGCTGTGTGCACCCAGGACCTCTGCTCTGTCTGGGGCAGTTTCTCCTGGGAATAAACCTCCAGCCTGCTTCACCTCGACAGAGTCCTCCTTTCTTCCTTTGCCACAACCACACTTTGCCTCTGCCTCACTGGTAAAAGAAAGAATCCACTGTGCAGACAGTGGCTCCAGTGCCAGTCTGTGACTGTGGTCTGCTGTGGCGGGGCTAGCCGGTGGACAGCCACGAGCAGTTACAGATACATATTCAGTCTGCTTAAAAATTTAACACTCAAGAGGCAGAGCATTCACAGAGAAAGACTTCTACTCCTGGGACAGAAAACTATTATTGGAAGTTATTATAATTAAGCCTAGCAGAGTCTTGGCTTTTTTTTTCTCTCAGACCTTCTTTATATATTCCTTCTTAAACACTTTATTTATTCTGTCCTTTTCAATAAAAAAGCTAAGATAAGAGAAGGATATTTTTGGTTCCTCTATCAGAAGCTTTATAAAAGAGGGCTAGTGGTTTGCCTAGAAATATAAGTGATTTGTTTTGACTTTAAAACCTTGTCCTGAAGTAGATTAAACAGACCCAATGGGAGGTAGATGATGTGGAAGGCTGGATCTTTGCTGACAACCTCTGGAACATTTTTACTATAATAATGTAATGAATAAATAATAAGAAATGTGATGCTCTGTTGCCATGGTTTATTGCAACACATTATTGATGCAGCTAGAGAAAGGTAACCTCTAGTACAAGCATTCATTCTATCACCAGGGTACTTCTCCCATTCCAGAGGTCCTGACCTTATGTTCAAAAGCAGATAAAAGCAGGGGAAAGGTAACATCATGTGAAACTTATTTTTCAAGTCATCTTTACCAGAATTCTTTTTTTTTTTTGGGCATGGGAGAAAGGCCGGGGACATGAGGAAAGGGAAAAAAAAGGCTTGTAAATGAGAAATAGAATTCTCAGATGATGCAATTAGTGCACCATATTATGGGTGCAGATGGATGCTGCTAAGGACCTTCCAGGGGAGAGGAGAGAAAGACAAACTTGTTAACTGATTCTTAAATTACTTGAGCTATTTGATACTGTTTGATTTAAATCTGTGTTCATTCATCTTCTCTGGTTTCTTTTTTAATGATTGTCTTGTTGTCAAGTTTCCATGAAAACAGCTACAGTGGTGGGGTTTGCCCTTTTGGCCAGATGTCTTGTGTCAGAGTGTTTGGGCTTGTTTTCTTACCAACAGAAGCAATTTTTTTGCTGTCTCCCATTTATGCTCAATATTTTTTTATTTGAAAATTATTTGTTATCCACAACTCATTACTTCATCAGTAATTTCATTTATCTTCCCTACAGCTGCAGTTTTATGCTGTATACCACTGAATGTCCTTTATTTGTGCAGCCCAATGAAACAATCAATCTGTTCTTTCATAGATTCGATATATCTTCCCTGTTCGTGACCTTTAGGAATTAATGTTCATTAATGTTTGGGAAGTGGTAATGACCAAAGGAGAGAGGGAACAACTCAATCTGCTCCTCTTACACAGCGAAAAGCAAAATGCACTGCAATTGGTTTACTGGCAGAGTGTACCTGAAACTTCCAGTGTTTTCCAGTATCTTTTTAACTTCTCATATAAATCTTCATTGGTAATAGGCAGAATTAAAATAGTAGTACTTTTTCCTAGTCACTAGTACTGTAAAAAAAAATGTGTGGTGCACCGTTATAAGATGTTAAAAATTAGTTATAGTCATAGGTATGTATTTAGGTGTTTATTTTATTTTTACTGTCAGTCAAGTTCCTGGCCAGTTTCTTTTAGTGTCAGCAAACAAACAATTAAAATTTGTTGACAGACAGAAAGTCTCCTTAATTCTGTTCATTTAGAAAAATATCAAGTGCAACTAAACCATACTTAGTATAGGATATTTAAGGAAGTCAGAGCTGTGGTATGATCTCAGTGTATACAATACACTAACAGGATGGTTTGCCATACACAATATTTTCAAGGGTCCCATCAGCTGAGTAAGAAAGAGTATCCATCCCTCATATTTTGTAATGTCCTGGGATATTTAACCCTAAGAAATGTCCCATTCTTGACGTCTTATTCCTCTTTTTTACTCCAGAGTCTTGTAAGTCCATAAAATCTTGATTAGCTTTTGGATATCACAAATTAAATATAGAATGTTAAGTAAGGTGAGGTTTTTTCTCTTTTCAGTCACAATAAATTTCTCTCCTATGAGCAGAAAACAGAATAAGGTCTAAAAGTCTGAAATGTGAGACAAAGGCAACGAGGGTCATCCAGCACTTTTTGTAACAGAGTGAAAACAAAGGTTTCATTCAAAACAATTTTAAGGGTCTGAACATTCAGATTTCAGTCACAATACATTTCACCTTTACAGTGAAAAATTTTACAGTGCCAGATTTGGCTATTTTCATTATCTGCTTTGTGATCCACAAAATTTTAAGCAGCACTGGGATGTTCTATGTGTTAGATTATTATTCTATTTTTCTCTAAATGTCTCTTTTTCTGTTTAATGATTTTCACAACTGGACAGTTCCTTGCAGAAGAGATTCTGCTATAGGCAATTACCTCTGTTCTTAATATTCCGTTAGTCTCTGGGGGAAAATATTGATACCTCTAAATGAGATTTTTTTTTATCTGAATGCATGTGCATATTCCAAAGTATTGGTGAAATTTGGATATAAGTAAAACAAAAAGAAAACCAAAACAAACAAACAAACAAACAAACAAAAACACAAAAAAACCCACACAGACAAATTTTTTAAAAAAACAAACAAACCAACCAAAAANATATCACTTTTCATTTTCACCTGAGTTGGATCCATGACAAGAGCAAGGTCAGGAAAGTGAGCCAACAAAAAAAAAAAAAAAAAAAAAAAAAAAACAACAACAACAAAAAAACCAACAACAACAACAACAAAAAAAAAACAAAAAAACCCAGAAACTAAACAGCTGTTTCAAAGACAAAATATTTTCAGGAGGTGTTTTGTGGAAAGCAGATGTTCCTTAAAAAATAGAAAGGTAAACAACCAACCATTAAGTCTCTGGTTATGCATTTAATTTCGTTTTGGTCAAATCTTACTAGTATAATATCTTTTTCTTAATATGTTAACACAGATTTCTGCTAACTGCCTGTGGGTCCTATCCAGACATTCTCCTCATTGGTATGAATAGTAACCAACAGAGCAAAGGCTCACTTTAATAAAAAAATAAGTAAATTAAAGAGTCAGGAAAAAAGTAATCACAGTACATCTATACTATTTAGTAAGAAGATATTCAGAAAAAAAATAGTGTTTCCTCAGGTTGTGTCTATTTAAGAGACATATTTGGAGATGCCTTGTGCAAACTGTGGAAACACTTTTTGTTTTTTTTAAACTGAGGGATTTTCTAACCCCAAAGATATGAATAAATATGCATGAAAATTTAGGTGGCAATGCAAGTGGGAGCATTTACTATGCTCAAAGGAACACCGAGGATTTAGGAACACATCTGAATTTTGCACAAGTTTTACACACATCTCTACACTGCTATGTGTAGTATGAGAAGAAAACAGGATCAACTAGAAACATTGGACAGTTCTCAGAGCTATGATGTCTTTGCTGTTAGGAGGAATTTGTGGAATAAATCCCATGACTGGACTGCTGGCATGGAAGGCTACATGCTGTTCTGGAGTGATAGACAAGGAGGGCAATGTGAAGCTTCATTGAATGAAAAGAAGAGGTTGAACTGTATAACCTCACCATTCGTGATGATGTGGTTGATAGGCTCTGGGTTAGGGGAATAAAAAATAAAAAAAGAAGAGATATGGTAGTGGGTGTCTCCTATCAATTGCTCAGCCCAGCTGATAGCATGGATAGGCTGTTTTACAGGCAATTAGAAATTTCTGAATGAGTAGCTCTTGTATTGAGATTTCAACTTCTGGAACATGAACTTGGAATATGATACAGTTGTGACAAGAACGTCTGTGAAAATCCTGAGCTCTGTGAAGATGATTTCTGGTCAATAGTACTCAGTGAACCAATTAGAAAATACTCACATCTATAGTTGTTACAATGAATACAGAAGAATTTGAGAAATAATCCAATCTGTCTTTCCTAACATATATCTCATATGCACCATGGTAATTTTATCCCCTTCTATAATACGTGAAGGTTTCAATTGGGCAGGGAAAATTTGATGGATACAGCTCCTGATGTTAACTTTCCAGGTGGCCTATACTAAATGTACATCCCAGTGATGCATCCCATCTTGTGCTAGCAAGATAACAGCATGAAAAATTACAAGGTATGACAGATAGCAAAGAGAGGTGCAAGATATATGACTTAAAACAATGACTTAATCTTGATTAGTGGTTGGACCAACAACACAGCAACATGGCAAATGACAGAAATAAGGAACAGCTAATAGAAGGAGAAATTAACATTAATTTCTGGTCAAGACAGAAATTACAAGGGCAGGTCTCTTTCAGACAGTAATTAAGATTAAGGTTATAAATTAGCAAAATTATGATCTATAAGGAAAGAAAATATATTTATCAGGCCTGATTTTACAATTGTAGAGATTGAGGAAAACTTGAAAGACGAAAAGAAGGGACTGTAGAAACAGCAAAGTTTGGTATCCTCTGAAGTTGTACTTATTTCTGATCTGTGCTTCTGAAGAGAATAATCCTGTCCCTGTGACTATGCCTCAGTTTGAATCATTTATGCAGTCAGGGAAATCCTGGAGATTATGAAGTGCTTGGAAATGTTTTGATGGCAGTGACTGAACGTTCTGACTGTTTAACATCACAAGCATCCCATAAACATTATTGTACCTTACTAGAGCTACTGACATTTTAAAAAGACTGAAGACTTTCAGCTTCTATCTTCTTCCTGTCGCATGAATGTCCTTAACATAGGGTTCTGTCTCCCCTGCTCTTTTGTGGGAATGGTAGCAAGATCAGGAAGTACCTAAAGAAGTAGAAAGAAAAATATTTTATTGTTATCATTTAACTGTGTTGCAAAGGAATAGCTATACCTACAGATTTTGAACTAAAGCTTTAAATTGATGAGACTGCAATAATTCTTGTACGAAATATATGATTCACAAAATAACAGCAGCAAAAACCCCCAAACAACCCAGTTTTCTGCAAAATACACTCACAGCACTGAACTTGACAGCTACTTAGACAAAACTAGACTGATAAGTCTTTTACTTTGATGTATCTTTGATACCATCTCTGTAGGAAACAATCAGAGAAACATGATAATTTGAGACCTTATAAATAAAATTTAGATACAAACACTATATGCAGTAAAATTTTCAATTATGGTTGCGGTTTAATTTGTCTTCTGGACAATTTAATTCAGAATACAACTAATTAAGTTACCTTTGAAGTTTCTCAGCTAAAAAGTTATTTTAAAGTAGTTCTTAATGTCTGGAGGACATTAGAGCAGTTAATGTGAGCAAGTGTCAACTTGTTTCTCACAATAAGTGTTGCTCTGTTACAAAGGATACCTTTATCATATTTTTACCAAAAAGGAAATGGATAGTGCTATATTCTATATTTTATTTTTTAAAAAATTCCCTGTAAATACAGTGAAAAAAAAGAAAAGTGACAAAATCCTATCCATGCCATTTCTATGGTGATTCATTTTTAAGTTGTAACGCTTCCCTAAGTTGTCATTCATTGTAACCCCTGCCCATCACCCTATCCTGGATTGGTTTGCCCTGTCCCACCTATCCCATTGGTCCAACCTGCCCCCTGGGGAGAACTCTCTTAGGGGAAGTCACAAGGGGCTAAGGTCTCTCTGCCCATTCCTCTGCCCTGGGGGACACAGGCACTCTCCTGCCTCTCCTGGGGCCTGCCTGCCTCGTGTTCTCCTGTGGGAGCCATGCTTCCTCCTGGTGTGGGACCCCCAAATAAACCCATCTAATCACACCCTCAGAAGCCGTGTCGTGTCTTGCCTGTCTGCACGCTGCTCCCCAGATGCTCTGGCAAGGTTCTTGTACTTTCCCAGACCAAGAGGAATGTTGCCTCTCACCCCCTGCGGCTGCTGGCTGGGCCAGAGAAGAGCAGGGGGGATTGCAACGCATTTCTACTGTCTTCTATGGTGTGCTGGCCAGTGAGAGACTCCAAGTCAGAAATACAATTTAATAGGAGGAAAAAAGTGAAATAAAATAAATGCAATAATACACCTGACACCCTGTTAGTTAGGGTGGTGGTGGCAGTCCAGATGAAGTGGTCTTGTTGAAGCAGTGATCCCACAGAAAGGTCTGGTAGCTCTGGTCCTCCGGGAGTCCAGATAGCAGCCCCCCATGATGTCCCAGATTATATCCAGGTGGAAATGCTTGGCTCCTCACCCTGAGTTGAGCATCTCACAATGGGCTGATATCATTCTATGAGTCATACAATGGGTCCTTGATTGCCCATTGAGCAGAGATGGCTCCCAGAGGGAGTTACCTGTGAGTCGTGGGAAGGCGTTGATGGCCCATTAACAGAAGATAGCCCAAAGGGAGGGGGCAAGGGAAAACACTGCCCCACCTGGTTTCAACAGCTCATGAAGATGGTGATAGAATACATACTTTGGGCACATCTTACATTGTAACCTAGGACATAGGGAAAAAAAAAAATGGAAGGGTATAGTTTAAGGATCTGTGGTTTTGGCTCCCTTCCTTTGTTTTTAATATTTGACCTTTTCTTTACCAGCCTGTGGTTTGAGGGTATGCATACAGAACTCTTACCTTTACCTAGTAATCTTAAGCCTACTGGTCAGACTAGATATAACTATCCAGTCAGCTTCATTTGCAGAATGAACCTTGTTAAATCATTTCAGTATACAGAGTTGCCACCTCCATCCTTATCAGAGGCTTCCTTTGCTTTTTAAAGTAGTGAGGCAAAAATAATATTTCTTTGCTTCTATTTCTTTCCTATGAACTAGAAAAAAACAGTTTTCTTGAATTTCTGTCTTTTTTTGTTTTCAGACATTGTTTCAGAAAGCAGATGGCTTTGTTTCAGATATTGTTTCAGAACTCAGGTTTTCAGTGGGTTTATTCTGGACCAGAAATAATATCTGGGTTGTGTCTACTCTAGCATTGGAAAATATGTCTTCAAAGCGTGCCCTCATTGAAATATTACTTTAGTCGTGATGCATTTTAATTAAGGGTCTCAGACCTTTTATCTGTGAAATCTTGATTTTTTTGAATATGTAGATAATTATAGATTAGGAAAACATGTTTGAATGGGAAAATTATGAACAATTTTCAGACAGATCATACAATAGGCAATACTCAGCACTTTTCTGATTAACTTACCAACTTGCTTTTGTTCAAAATTACATCAATCCTTTACAATTGGATCATTTTGGCACCAATCTTTCCATGCTCTAAGAGAACATATAATTTTTGACTATTGTGCCTTTAGTTCTTACTATTTAAGGTATACTGACTGAATTGAGAAAGTTCATATTGAGAGAATTAATTTTTCACATAAAGTCACTTTGCACTCCAGTTTTATCAGATCAAACAGTTTCTGCTTTAAAATAATTTTAGTAAATGTTACTTTTTCTAAATCAATAGTAACAACAGTGGTAGCAAACAGAGTAATTGGAAATAACGTCTCAATTTAGTAGTAAACTAATAGTATTTTGGGCAGGGATACATCCATTTTTGTATCTGAGGTAATACAAGAGTGAAAGACGACAAAAAAGTTGTTGTACAATCACGAATATGTGAACAGTCAGTGAGTTTTTTCTATTCTTCAGTAGACATTATGTTTATGCTGCAAAGACTGATGAACGATAACATGATGTACCAGAATTAGGAAAAAGATTGTTTTCCTTGTCGCATAGTTAAATTAAGGTGAAGATTATGGCACATATTTTTTTTACCATTACTGAGAATATGAAAGGTTGGGAAATTTTCCCTTATTATTTCATGTCTAAATGACTCATAGCAAAAACTCCCAATGCAAACCTGGATTTAAGGGTTAAAGTTTTCATAAGATGTCTACATTGTTTGGTTCTGATGTATTTCTTCCACATTAAGAGAGTAGAAAACAGAATTGATTTTTCAATTGCTACCTAATTCAAATGAGAAACAAGCATCAACGTCTGTTTCTTTTTCACTAGACCAACTATATAATTGTTCCTGCTTGTAGAACAAAGGTATCACAATCTTTCCCCAGTGTAATAAGTTACTGTGTGCATTGCAACATAGGAAGAGTTATTATTTATTTTTGTCTCAAGACAGAAATAATATTAGATGAAAAATGTGTCATATGTGCTATCCTTTTCCAATAACCCTCTGAACTTTATGTTAAGAAATAATAATTTTGACTTGTAAATGAATATAGCAATGAAAATATGTAATCACTTTCTTTTTACTTTTTTATTTCCTTTACATTTTTTTCCCCTTATCTCTAGACCATAACAGTCTAAGTAGCATTGAGAAGTACTTGCAGCCTGTAACTGCTGCACATTTAATTAGTGTCTTCATCTAATCAATAGCTTCAAATTCATGCAAATTTTACATTAGGAAGCTTTTTCAACTACCTTTGGGCATATCCTATGTGTGAACCTGCTGTGCAAAATTTATCTCTAAATTATCACTATGATATTAAAATTTCATATTTGAGAAATATGATATAAGGAAAAACTAAATTTTCAATAAAAGAAAAGCTAATAAACATTAATCAAATTAGTCACTGAACAACTAACCTGAGCTTGAAAAAATTAGCTCTTCCTGAGAATATTCCAGCAATAGAATCATCAGAAGAAATATTAAAAAAAAAAAAAAAATCATCAACACTATTTCTTCTCAAATTACCTGTGAAAGACTAGTATTTTCCAAATGAATTATTTAATTTGTGAATCAATTTGAGCAGCTGTGATTAGAAGTGGATAAGGAAGTTGGGTTTTTTGTGCTTGTAGTTAGGAAAGTAGTTTGTAGTGCTCTACACATGAACATAAGGGGTGACAACAGGTGATGAGCTGTTTCATTAAGGAAGGTGACCTTATTTGCCCTACTATTTAGATCAAATGTATCCTTATTTGTTCAATTAAACTTCTTCTTAGAGAATTGTTATAATATTTTTTCCCCAATGGAAATGGGTAGTTATCTCCAGGCAATTACCTTTCTGCTTCTAAGAATATATTTGTATCCCTGTCTGTTGCTGAAATTTCCATTTTTATTTGTATAAAAATTGGAAGCACAGGCTGCAGAGGGAACAAGGAAAAAATACAACTTTGTGAAGCAGTTTCTGTGCCCTGTGTTGGGATCTTTTAGATGGGCTGCTAATGGGACAGGAGACAGCTGAGGACATATGATTCAGGGGCAGAGGAAGAAGGCAGAGGAAGATGACTGGTGTTAGTGTCTGCCATGATCTCCTAATCAAAAGGTAGGTGAAGCTCTCTTCATACAGCTGTATGAGACACACGCATTTCTCAGGACTTAGTCCTCACTGATGTGGGGTAAAGACTTAAAGCACAGTTACCTGTCTCAAACACTGCTAAAGCAAAAGAGGGACTCTGCCATGAGCTAAACACAGAAGGATAATGCTAACTCCAGTCCTGGCAGAGTTGAGGTTTTTTTGATACATCCTGGATGATAATCCTGACCATAATTCCCACTGTGGTAAGCTGCGGAAAGAAGAAACTGCTCATAAGCATATCACTGATCAAAGAAAGATCATGCCAAGTTAAGGTAGAGATGGCATCTGTGACAACCAGCCACAGAAGCACTCCTCCTCCCCCACCCCTAGTATGCCTCCATGGATAAATACCATGGAAAATAACATCCTACAGGAGGACCTTGACATAAGAGAGAAGAGCTACTCTTGTCCAAGTGTCATGTCAGACCGAGGGGGAGGATGAC
>WEIU01013621.1:10900-51660 GCA_013389925.1 Aegithalos caudatus
TTTTTTTTTTTTTTTTTTTTTTAACCATTGCATCTAATTTTCAGATTATGAGACTGATTTCAAACTCACCAAAGACTAGGGAAAGGACATCAGTCTTTCTTTTAGGTTTGGGTCAAGTATTTGTAAAATTCAGGTCTAGGAAAATGTCAAAATAGAAGACTTAAAGTTATGAACATTTAGGTTTCCAAAGGCAGAGCAGGGATACTTTGCAGAATCAAAGTAAAATCCTACTATCACGCATAAGTTGAATATCTAATTTCTGATTTTTTTGTCAGTGATTCTGGTACCACATTTGGGCTGAAGAGTGTCAAGATCAGCAGTAGGCAGGGATTCTTTAAGATTTGTCATGTCTGTGAATGATGTTGGTACTTCACTTCTGGATACTAAAGTAGCATTAAAAAATTCTCTGATACATAATCTAAAGCAACATATTTTTATATTAATATTTTAGTATTTGACGTTAGTCCATGGTCTACAGACTCAGTATGCAGTCATTCTTTTGAATCTGAACAAACCTCATCAGGAAAAGAGAATTAATCAACATTGCTGGAGTTTGTGTGTTAGAGATTCAAAATATTCCACACTTGGGACAATGACTGTTACTCTGTGTTCATGGAATGCAATTTATTGTGGTTTCCTAGACTGTGACTTAGACCCTCAAACACTTGAGAACTGTAAATACAGCTGATATTTAGACTTCTGTAACATCCTTCCAGAAGAAAGTAAAGGGGTTGGGTACTGGCTTGAGTACTGGAAACAAGAAGAGATATTTAGCTGAAATGGAATTAAATCTGACAAACAAAAAGAGGCTTCCTTTTTTTTTTTTTTTTCAGGATCTCTTGTGTGTTTGAAAAGCTTAATAAATTAATCTCCTTATTCTCTTTGGTGCATAAATTCACTTCAGTCACACATATATCATACAACACACACTGCTGTGTTTTCACCTGTCCTCAGTATTTTTCTGAGCTCATATATCCTGAGGGATAAACTAATATTTCACATTTCACAAAGTATAAAAGGTGGCACTGAGTTGCCCAGCCCTAGGAACTATTCACTGAAAGAGTTGTCATGCTAGCAGTTATCATTTCTTTCTTCTAGCTCTCAGCTTGCTGCTGAGGAAATGGAAGGTGAGTAATTCCCTACAGGGCACCCTGTAGTTTAGATTATTTTCATGCTTCTTAGAGCCTCAGGTTGGGTTAGTTAATGCATACATAAAGCAGAGAAAGATGATGTGTATGAAACATGTATCTTCATTCTTGCTAGGTCAAGGGGAAGCAGTGAACTGTGAAGCTTCATCTTCCTTAGACACTGTAGGAGTATGGAAATGCCACACAGTGATTAATGTAACTGCCATCCTTTATACACTGTTTCACATGACAGGGCTTCACCATACCCTCCATAGTGAGGAGCCCAAATTTGAGCATTTGATGTCACAAATACAAAGAGGAAACCTCAAAGCTTTTGTCTGAGACAGACATATTAAAGCAAATAAGTAGCTATAAAACTGCTGGAATGCCCTTTACACAGGACCATATTTTCTGACTTATCTGCTGCAGATGACAGTAGCCTTCCTGGGGTTTTTTTTTTGAACTATAAACAACACTTTTTGGACTGTAGTGCACTTCTGGCTCATTTCTAAGAAAGCTATGAGGTTGATTATGGTAGTTATTGACCTCAAAATTCTGGATGTTGGCCAGAACCAAGTCAGTCCTTTCTTACAATGCTCTTGCATTTGTAATCAGTCTACTCGGCGAATGAATGTAGTATTGACAGGAAAGAGTGATTAGAGCCCAGCTTTATCATCTTTAGAACTGCGAAACCTATCTTCTCTTACATTTTTTTTTCCAAGAGGCAAATTGTCTTGGTTGTTTGAGTCACTGGAAATGAAAACCAATTTTTATGGAGAGCCAGGCAGTATATGGATATAGGTTACAATAAGCACAGTTCTCACTACCTTTTGCTGGACCATAGTCTTGAATTAAAGAGTTAATCAGAGTTTCAGTTCCCACTCAGTTCCTGCTCCCCCAACCTATTTTTATTTACTTCTTGCTTGTAGATTCCCCACTCAATAATTATTTTTCACTGTAATCTTGTTTTACTTTACTGAACTCAGTATGTATCTCATACTGAATCTCATACTGTATCTCATACTACATACTTACAAACTTGCTGTTTGTATCTCATCTTCTGTAACAGTTTCAAGCAGTCACTGCCTGGTGCATTAGGTGGAGATCATCTTTAAAAGCAATACCTTTCATGAAACTGGAGCTCCTCAGATTCAGGACAACTTTAGAATTAAGCATAATGAAAGTTTTACATTGATAGAATTTTTTTTTTCTTGTGGTAATTTTGTCTAAGTAAGGATTGCAAGGATTTTCATCTTTTATCCATATTTAGTATTGCTTACCTGTAACAGAATGCCATGCTCTATCATCTGAGACAGGGATAGAAATCTTTTTCTTTTCACTGTCTCTGACAGTAAGATTAAAGTCTCTGCATAAAGCTATTGAGAAATTTCTGCAGACTCATTCTAGCAGGCGCAGCTTGTTAATGCCACCACAGGAATCTATCTAGTGAGAGAAAAGCAGTGATATGGGCAAGAGAGAAAAGGTCCAGCACAAAATGGTAGGAATGGCCAGGTTCAAATATAAAAGTTTAACAGTGTTTTCCTCCTCTCATGGATCTCTGAAATAGATTCCCAACTTCTAGATTCTGAGGAAAGATTTGAAAAAGTAAAAGTATGTTTTTCCAGATAATGCACAGATTTCATTTGAAATCAATCTGGGGACTCCATTCACAGTCTTATTTTAAGAAATTATTTCTGTGAGGCTGCTGAAAAATTGTCTGAACAGGTCTGATAAGCATTATAATGACTGTTCCTTAAATTTCTTTGTGATTTTAAAGTTTGACTTATGGTACATGTATTTTGATGGAGAAGAAATGAAAGAGACTGTTTTGATACATACCACTTCCACAGTTAGACAACTGTATCTGAAAGTTTGAATTCACCTAACTAAAGTGCTCCTGCTACAAAGCTGACATAAATTTTGCCACCTCCAGTAAGTGAAAACCTTGCAACATCTACAGGTTCTGTCATTAGGAGACATTGGCTCTAGCCTCAGCAGTGTCCTCTAAAACCACGTTTTGGTTTCATAGTTTTCTTTCTGCTTCTTCATAGAAGAACCAGTTTTAAGAGATCAGAGACAAGGCTTTCAAGGGTAAATTTAGGCTTTAATACAAATCACGCCGTGACAAACCAGTGCCTTAGCTTATGCTCAGGTCTAACAATAGCAGTTTTGTTCAGTTTCCATTGGACTGCACAGTGTTTTTTTTCACATAGATTATTTTAATCACTATTCTATCTGTATAGAAGTCTAACTGTGTAATCTATTGGAGAGAAAAAAATTACATTAAGGCCTTGACCTCAAGTCAATTGTCAGACAAGCCTGCTGCTGAAGCAATTAGGACATTTGACAGACAAATAATATGGCTAAAGTGGCTAATTTTCCAGCAGAGAAAGGGGATGGGTTTTCTCCAGATCTCTGCTGAGCAGAGAGTACCAACATTAAGAGCATTTTAATCCTTTACCTGTCTCTTCTATTTTAAGCCTTCCAGGACAGCATGAGACTTGTGTGACCTACTGAACTGCTATATTAATACTAATGAATCTCTTCAGTGAGCAAACAACGTGCTTTCCAGCCAGAATAGATGCATAGCAGGTCAGCCAGATCTTTCCAGCTTTTGACCAGTCATTCATTTTCTCCATTAATACTGTATCAACTCTGATTAATATATTTATTCTTCATCTAAAATTAGAGCCATCTAACATCTATTATACAGGCAAAATTTCAGGAAAGAAGGTTGATGCATTTTTATGAGGAATTCATTCACTGTTTCTGTTGTGTTCTCTAGTAAGCCGCAGTTCTCAGGAGCTTTCCCAAATACCACACCCCATCTGGCCATGCGTCTGTCTGACCACTTCCCACTATATCTTCTCTGTTACATCAGAGAAATGTCAGAATTTTTCCTTCATGAGCCTGTGAATGGTTGGAGGGTGGAAATCACACAGGAAAGGTTTCAAAGCTTCTTTAAAACAATTTGTTGTGCACCTTGCCAAGGGGTATACAACCATGATATATATTGATTAAAAAACATCAGCAAAACAAGAAATCACAAACCAGCTGCAAAACCTACACAGCACTTGCAGCACCTCCTTTTGGGCTGCCATGGGATCTTTGCACTGCAGTCTGGAGACTAGAAATATCATGTTAGCCTTCAGAAGGTTACAACTTTTCC
Organism: Aegithalos caudatus; assembly: GCA_013389925.1. NCBI lineage: Eukaryota > Metazoa > Chordata > Aves > Passeriformes > Aegithalidae > Aegithalos > Aegithalos caudatus. The sequence goes on from WEIU01013621.1 coordinate 15,197, forward strand.
CCGGTTTCCTTTCTGTAAGGTGATCTTTCAATACATTGGTTATCTTCAGAATCACTTTCCCATCCCAGGCTAAGAAATCACCCAGGCAGTTGTGTGGGTTTCCTCTAATAACGCTATTATTTTATCTGTCCCAGTCAGCTTGGTTAACAGACTTTTTCTGAGCCAACTTCACAGTAAATGTATAAAAACCCCCAAACAACAAAACCCAACCCCCCAAAATTACATAAAGCTGGATCAGTTCACAGGCAATGAAATGTAGTTTAGATTTCAGAATGTGTATAAGGACAAACATTTTGGTTAGATCCCTTGAATCTCTTGAAAGAAAAAGACAAGATCTATGCAAAAATAAAGACAGAAATGATAGCAGTTTATAATATATGATTTACTCATTACCATATTTCTGATGCATCAATTAAAAATATATTAAATAGTAATTCATATTCAGCAGACGTTTTCCTCCTATTTTATTATCTCCAGGTTATGTGGCACACATATACTTGAATCACTTGAGCATGGTATTATAATTTAGATACTGAAAGTTCAGTAAACATTTTTTTTTCTTTCTTTGTCCTTTAATGAAGACTATCAGTTGCTCAAGATTCTTTAAATCCCGTCTATATTTTCATCATGTCAAGTTTTCACTATTGGTAATATTCAGAATGTGCTCTGTTATGACTTTTCATCACAGTTCACTCATTAGAAGTTCTGTAATAGCTGCCTGAAGTGCCAGACATGAGGCTCCCTTCTGGACTTCTGAATTAGGCAGAACTTCACACCAGTTTCATTTGGGAGCTTTTCTTGAGTAAGTCTTCTGAAAACCTGCATATTTTCTGAATATGTTCTGAAGTGTTTCTGAAAGCCTTTTCACAGCCTCCTGTCAAAGAGTGAAATGTACATTGACAACATGAATTCTACAATAACAGCAGAAATAAACATAATTGTAGTCACTTCCTACTGGAGAAAAGAACTGCTCCTTCATACTAATTTTATTGTTTTCTGAAGATAGCTATAAAGTTAACAGTAGTTTCAAGACATAGGATACTGCAGACAACCAGAGTGTTCTCTACTAGTTAGTACTTGTACTTCACCACTGAATCGAATGCAGATATAGCCCTTTGCTGTTTTATATAAACCCAAGGAAACCATCCCCAAATCCAGTGGAATTAAAATAAAAACAACTTGATGATGCTCTTCAAATAGAAAGATAAGCTTGTTACAGAAGTCGCGACTTATTAGAGATTCACCTCCTCTAACACTCTCTTGCAAAGAATACCCAGAAACAGTATCAGACATTAAACTGCTGTTCCAGATGATCTCCTTCAAGGGCCAAGATTCCCTCTATTTTATTTCTAATCTATGTAATGGGATTCTTCACGTAAATCCTGCAACTAGCAGCATCTAATTAGGTCAAATTAACAGGACATATGTAACTGGATCTATTTTGAGTTTAAATCCTCAAGATGGAGCTACCCTCCTCTTTAAGGTAACTACTGGGTGTTAAAAGTAAAAAGACAATTTTATGCTGTGGAGTGTTTACTATTCCTTTAGCCAAAGCCTTGCTCAACATTAATACAGATTTCCGGTGGACTTCAAAGCTATATTTATTTTCTTATCACCTGTGCTCCCCCTTCATCCTACACAATTTGCATAAGCCTGCATAATGCTACTTAGCTTATGTCTCACTGCTGCTATATATAGATGAACTGGAAATTCAGCTGGCTAAAGCAACTTCATTATTTTCTTGTTCCCTTCTTTCTTCCTGCCTACACATTGCGCATGTGTTTCTGTGCATGAAGGTGTGAAAGAGAGATCATGTACTTAAAAGGAATTTTACGTGCTAAGTGTTATTGTTCTTATTAATTATTGGGGGGAAAAATTTTCTAAACTGATGCAAAAGTAGGATCCATAACAATCCCAAATATCACAGGGATTCCAGTATACGTGTGTATACCTGTGTGTGTGCGTGTGAGTGGATGTGTTTGTAAATGAGAAGCAGGATTTCTTCCTTTTTTCTTAAAAAAAGGACAAAAGATATTTTACATTTTCCTTGTGACACACATTAAGAGTTATGTAGTCAAGTCAGGTGCTGATATTATTAATAGTACATCTCATGCATTTCATACAGTCTTCCTTTGGTTTTCTGTGTTATTAACTATTTGTTTAACAATCTGTTTGCTTTCAAGTTTATATTTGCAAATTAAAAACCTAGAGGTGAAATAAAAAAATTAATTGACTATGGAATATGCGTAGGACTCACAAAGAAATAAAAACAATACTTATATTTTAGTTTAAAATGAGACATTTTTCTGACGACTTTTGTTTGCAAAAATTCATAAAAACAACCAGGACTTTAAATATAGATCTGCTTGCCTAAAAAATTAATTTTATATTTAATGAAGCTATTTTTGTTGCATCTTAGCTGTTAATCCCTGAGAAAGCTTCCTCTCCTCAGCTCTGATAGCACTTTAAAGCAGAAAGAGGTATTACTCTAAGGAGAGCTTACCAGAGTTTTTAACTCTAGACTGAGTAGTACAAGCCTGACTACATTCGTTATAGATTGGGTCTTATCCTATTGTCTGAAATACATCTCACTTCTCTAAACAAGGTTAAATGATATTTTTCTTCCCCTAATTCTATTTATCAAGTTAATGAGTAGTCTGGACAATTTAAGTATTCCAGTTAAGTGGGAGAAAGATCAGTGCAAGATTACTTAAAAGGTGTCAGGGGATGCTAAAATGGGTAAATGTAGTTTTCCAAAGGATTTCCTAAAGAGTTTCCAAAGGTTTTTAGGGAAGGCAAGTGTCAGAGTCTGCCTAAAGATGTCATTTGACTCATGACTGTCTCCAACGATCCTGAGACCCCAGACTCTGAAAGGAGGCCCTGGCCTGGCTGAGGTGGAACTTTTGCCAAGTCTTGGAGGACTGGTATGCATCTCCATGGGAGCAGAGTGCAAGAACAATGGACTGGCAAAGAACTGGCCACGGTGGACTGAACCAAGCCTGCTTGCCCGGACTGGCCCGTCCTGCCTCAACGGCCAGGTACAGCTTGCAGTGTTCCTGAGCAACACAGATGGTTCCTGCTTTGGCTCAGTGCAGCTCGCTTTGGTTCCTGCCTTGACCAACCTATAAAAACTTTGGAGACCCCCGCTCACTTTTGTGATCACCCCACTGGAGAAGCTCACATCTATAGGCATCGTTTGCCTCGAGGACTCGTCTCTCCACGTTGGTAGCAATAATCCCCTTCCCCTCCTTTTCTCTCTTTCTTACTATTCTTTATTTCTCTCCCCACTATCGTATTGGTTGGCACTAAATAAAGGTGCATTTTTGGTTAAGCAAACTGAGTCCCCTGCTGTGTCTTTTGTGCTTTGAGATCCATAAAACAAACCACCAGGTCTCCACATACATTTGCAGACCCTGACAGCAAGTCAATACTAACATTAAAATTAAAAGAAAAACTCTAGGAATTTCCAACTACCATTGCAATGATAAAACTTTTGTTTATTCTTGCAAGTACATTTTACAGGTTTTTCCCAGGACTCACATACTCTCTTGGCTTCACACCAAACTCACCAAAGCAGAAAGCTGATGGGAAACTTCATCTTCCTGCTCCTCAGGGCCCAGTCATGAATGGCCTCAAAGGGGCCAGCTCTGCTCATTGCACTGCCTAAGAAAAATTTCCATTTCTTTAGTGGTAACTTATCTTAAAAGGCTGAATCAAGAGGTTAAGGAAGCTGACTAGGTATTTTCCATCAACTCTATGGAAAAAAACCTCTATACCATTTTATGCCTAGCTTGTAAGTTTTAGGCCTTTGCATTCAAGGTATGTTTGTGACCGATGGACCTCCTCAGTGAGACTTGCAATTGCAGTTAGCAAGGTGCTTGCAGAGGTCTGTGTGTCCAAAGACAAATTTACCTGTTGGAAAACCCCTTTTTCTGACCCAGAGATGGGGCTCCTGAGAGGCTTTAAAGACTTTTATTCAATTTTCAGTCTCATGAGAAGGGTGAGACGATACAGACATTACAATTTATGCCATCAAAATGAGAAGGCAAACTATTTCCTAATTGCAATATATTATAAGCATTTTTCAGCCTATCAGCTTTTGCCACACAATGCTGCTAATGCTTCTAAGCCAATAATCTAAAAATACCCCACGTAGATCCTAGTACAATAAATCTTTCATAGTTCTATTTCTCAAAAATATCTAGTCTATTTGCAAGGTTATAATTTGAAACTTGTTTCCAGTTCAATCTCTCTCAACAATGCTGTCCTATTCCATGGCCTTTCTAAGTCAGTGTATTTTATCTCAGAGTTTGCATACAGATGCATACTATGTGAGCCTTCTATCAGGCTTTGAGAATTCTCTACAAATCCATTTTCCACATTTCCCCATCTTTCTTGAACAGAAAAATGGAGGAAAAAGGTAAAAAGCTAGCCTGTTATATTTTCTAAGTGCAGCTAACAAGTAATCTGCAAGTTCCCATATGAAGCTGTTTTGAGAAGTTCCCTGAACGTAACAATCTATTCTGAGTGTGAAAAATACATGCACCTGTAATAACAAAGAATTTGTCACATAAGAATCAGTAAAGAAAATATATAAACAATCTGAGGATAGGTAGATTTAAAGGACAAGTAAAATACCTGTTACTAACCAATAGAATAATTAACAAGAAAGCTATTAACCAATTAGAAGTTTCTCTTGAGGTTTGTTAAAACTGCACAAAAGAGAGCATGCGGCCATAATAAAGAGCCTTCTGAGCCTTCTGAAAACCTGATACTGTGTCATTCTGTATGTCATGACCATCTCTACAACGACAGAAAAAACTTTCACGTCCTTATTTGTCATTTGCCGTACACAGTGAAGTACAAAAGGCACTATCACTAATATTGTCACTTTAACAATTAATACATACAAACCTGTTTTTCAAAGCTCCTTTAGCCAAGGTGCAAAGCTCCATCTTTCAAACAAATTGTTTAACCATGATCCATCATCTGTTTTAATTTGATTTGCACAATCTCTCAGTTTTTTGAAGCTGTTTGTGGATGGACTCTGAATGGTCAGACAAATTCATACAACACAATCCTTCAAATTCTTCACAACCATGCTCATATGCCAGTAAGAGAAAATTGATGGCGACTCTGTTTTGTAAGCTTGCATGTCTGACAGCACTGACATCTGTCATCATGTCACTAATTGCGGAGAAGAAGCATTGACTTTTTTGCTCAACCAACCCTCCAATCGGTCTATTTGTTTCAATGCCTTCACTGAGGCAAGTTGAGGCAGAAATAAACCCGATGTACCTCATTATTCAGGGCCCCAGGATTTAAAATTGCTATTACGGTTTTGTTCATAATGTGGGCAAATCTTTTTCCTCTATGTTTTCTCTTGGTGGCTTTTTTAACACTAGGTGCTATCATAGTGAGCTGTCTGATGCTATATGGATTACATTAGTTAATTTTTGAGGGGATGTCCTGCCAGGTTCTAGCACCACAAATGAGCCAATATCCTTTTGGCAATTGCCATGGAAACTTATCAAGATCAGCAGCTTTTCCCTTATGGGGCACAGGGGTAGTACAATTGCACCACAAACTTGAGTTTCTGTACCAGGGCGATGGGGAATAACATTCAATTGTGGATCTCCCTGATACTGAAACTCAGAACAAAATTCCATTGTCAAAGAACCAACAATTTCCAATTCTTGGGGTTCAAAAGGTGCTTTAAGAAGATCAGGGGCCCAGTGATGCCAAAAAGTTATGGGATTTGTCTTGTTGGCAGCCTCCATGCTAATAATTGTCACGGTTGGGTGTTGGCCACTCCTTGGCTGACCCTGGCACACCAACTAAAGGTTTCAAATGGTTTGTCTGGGCTCAAATTTGTCAAGCATATGGTGTCTGAGTCTGCTGACTTGGCTAAAGTAAAACATTCATTTTTGGTTGATCTACAGGCATGTCTGTACTGCAAAAGCAAGCAAGCAAAACAAACAAGTTTACTCAACAAGGAAACCTTGAAGAGAAATGCCCTACTGACTAAGCAAAATTCTCACCTGCATATTTTGGCATTTTTTTTTTTTTCTGCAAGAGCACCAGGGGAATTTTTCCAAGGACCTGATGGGGAGACGTAGCAGCAATAATCCAAAAAGTGATGATAGCACTTTCTGAGGATATAGATAACTCAAGTACCTGATGGTCCAGAGATTTCATGAACCATCTCAAAAACAGTGTATGTTGGGGATTCCCCTGCTGGAAAGGAGCTTGGCAGTAATGGACCTGGGAGTCCCACTGGACACCAAGTTTTGCATAAGCCAGTGATATGGCTTTATGGAAAAGGTGACTAACAGTATCCTGGGATGTACTGGAAAAACTTCTGTCAGCAGTTCAAGGGTGGTGATTCTTTCCCTCTTCTCAGGTCTCATGTGGACACCTTTTCCCAGTTCTGGGCTCCACAGTACAAGAGAGACATGGATGTACTGAAGAGAGTCCAGTGAAGGGCCATACAGATGGTTAAGGACCTGCAAGGAAAGGCTGAGAGACCTGGACTGTTCAGAAGAGAAGGCTCCAGGGGTATCTTATCAATGTCTATAAATACCTGAAGGGAAGTGCAAAGAAGAGGGAGCCAGGCTCTTTCCAGTGGTGCCCACTGACAGGGCTAGAGTCAATGGACAGAAAGTGAAACACCTCAGGCTCCCTCTGAACATCAGGAAACACTTTTTACTGTGAGTGTGACTGACCACTGACACATATTGCCCAGGGAGATGGTGATATCTCTGTCCTTGGAGGTAATCAAAAGCCACATGGCCATAGTCCTGGATTACTGGCTCTAGGTGGCCCTGCTTGACAAGCAGGTTGGACTATGTGACCTACAGAATTCCCTTCCAATCTCAAACTTCTTGATGCTGCAGTTCTGTGACATATGTGGGGAAGGGACTGTTAATCATTCTGCTGCAGGCTCATTCCAAGTAGTAGGCTATTAGTATGTGCAAGTGTCTCCGATATTTTCTACATGTTGAAAAGAAAGTGTCTCAAAGAAAAAATAGACTTGACAATGCACGATCTGCACTAAAAAAACATATGTAATAATTACAAAATATGGAAGTATGGCTGCATTTTCTAATACACCTGATCCTGAAGGGTTATTTGTATTACCAGCTTCTCATAAGATTAAAGAACAATTAAAGGACCAATTACTTTAAAGGTGCTAGCTATTAATATTCGTAGCTTCAGTGAAGAAATATCCTCAACTCTGTCAAAACAAATTTTCTCAGAACTGGCAGTTCTGAGAAAACAGGTGAAATCCCCTGGTCCCAAAAAAATATGCCAGAAGAAAAGAGGTATGGAAATACTTCAGCACTCCAAGTTCACACATCAGTTGAATGGAAGATTTAAAGACTGTAACTTGTGTTTAGGTTAACTTGGTTGTCGAATCACTCATGGGATCTGACCTAGAGTGTGAAGATTTGTGTTCATAAGCAGAGAAACTACCAAACTGAGCACTATCAAGCTAACCTTCACAAATTCTGAAATATCCTGCCTGGAAATTATTCCATAACCTAGCTTTCAAAAGTTTTAATGTGTAATGATTTAATTTTGTACCTTTGCACTTTACAGACAAGTGAGAATTATTTCTCTTTTAAATAAATTGTGATATGTGGCAATTGTAGACTTTCAATATTTCTTCTCCCCCGTTTTTATTCTTCCCTATGATTAAACTAACAAAACAATTAAATGAAATTAAATGTGAACATTAGATATATTTCCTCACCATGTTTGAGCAATGTTTGTTTTGGTTCAGTAGCATCCTTGTTTTTACCTCATATTACTGTGTTCCCATGATTTCAGTGAAATTTTTCAGAGACTTCTTTATATTTAATGTTTCTTTTCACCTTTCATGGTATTTCAGTTATACACAGTAGATGAAATACCCTTGTAAAATTTCAGGTTTTGAAATGGATTGATGTGGCTTTTGAACAAATTTGGAAAACCTATTTATCATCAAGGACAACTTTTTTAAACTAAGGAGTTTTATACATATATTTGTAGTAATGAGTACAAGCTATTATGCCTATCATAATACAAAGCAGATCTGCCGGTATTATTTTCATAAATATTTAAGAGGCAGCACACCTACAGTGTAGGCTAAGAGTACTATAGTAGAGTCACTAAAAGAGAGAAAATTTATGTGATTTTCATCTAAATAAACTTCATTAAAATGGAAGCGGACATGAGACACTTGGACTTTATTTTGAGTTAGCAAGCTAAACTGGGGTTTAACGATCATTAGAATAAAAATTTGCTACTTTTTTCTTCTCTGCTTTTTAAACATAATTTAACTAGATCAGCTTAGTCACTTGCAGTTTGGAACAAGTCCTTCTGATACAGTATAGACACAATTTATGTGAGGATTCATACATACTACATGACCCAGGAGACTGCAGTTAGGGTGCAGTCTTGGACATGGTTTTGATCAGCCTGATCTAGCTGAGTATGTCCCTGCCCATGGCAGGGAGGTAGATTATATTTAAAAGTTCTCTCCTGTGGTGATGCAAAATTATTTTGTTTTTGCAACAGTTAAGGTTTATCCCTGTTCCATGGTTTATGTGACTTGCTATATGTTATATGTACCCTGATGGTTTGTTCTATGTACCCCTTTCCCTATCCCCACGGTTGGTCTCTCCCAAACCTGCCCCCTGTCAATCCTGTTGTCCCCTACCCCCTCTTCCCTGTCAGTCATGGTCAGGCCTCTCCCTGTATTCTGGAAAGATCCAGGGGGAGCGTCAAGTGATTGGCAGAAGCCCAGGAATTCCCCCTCCCCTTGTTCCAGGTTGGGTGATAAGTTGTCAATCCTCAGCAGAGCCACACCTAATCCCTCTCTCATTGGACCTGTGTTATCCCCACCCCTGTAATCCTCCCCTATTCATAAACTGTGTGCGCCCAGGATCTGTGCTCTGTCTGGGCAGGATTCCTGGGAATAAACTTCCAGCCTGGTTCACCTTGACTGAGTCGTCCTTTCTTCCTTTGCTACAACCACGCTTCCTCTCTGCCTTAAAGCCAAAAGGATCCACTGTGCAGGCAGTGGCTCCAGTGCCGGTCTGCAACTGTGGTCCGTGGTGGTGGGGATAGCCAGTGGATATCCACAAGCAGCTACACTTTCCAACCAAAACTATTTCTTGATTGTATGTACCAGCTGATTATTCTGATAAGTACAGACAATATCAAGTTTGGTGTCCTGTATCCAAAGATGAGAAGAGGCATAATTGGGATTCTGAACCACAGCAGAATTGTGTGGCGGGAAATATAAAGCATATTTAGAAATTAGTAGATGGCTCCAAAAGCACTTCCTTTTATATTTTCCTTTGCTCTTCCAGATTTCTTGTGTTTACAAAGTTCATGTGGCTAGATTCATCATAAAATTAAATTTTACCTGAGTCAAGAAGTTGAGGAGTCTTTTGGTTGCCTTTTTAGGTGTCTCCATTTATTGCCCACTTATCTCCATAGCCTTGGTAGGAACAGAAAAACACATTTTATTCACAAAGATATAATATAACAATAAATGCCCCTTTTCTACCTTCTGCTTTCTTATAATTTCTGTCTCCTGTAAGAAACTAGAATAGTCTGTTACTCTGGTTTTTGCCAGAGGAACAACCTTGCATATATTTAATGTGGTTGCTAAATGGAATTGCAGTTATCATTTGTGAATCACTGGAGCTTGCATCTCTTTCTTCTAGCTGGGTTTGGGACCAAAAGGGTTATTTTACATGGCCCATTAAACTCCTACCTGGCTATTTTGTTTGTTACTCTAATGTATTGGTAAGTTCATTTGTAGATTTTTTTAAGGGAGGTAAAAGCATATATTCCTTTCCACAATCCACCTTAAGACACTGCAACTGTCACTCACATAAAATACACAAAGGACTCATAACAATAAGCAACTAGTTCAAAGTGGTGAAATTCCTTTAGTCCTTAGCATCTACATCCAGAACAAATGAAATGTAAAGGATAACAAAATTTCATAGCTTCTTCAGAATTACGTGAAGTCTGGAATGTTGAATAATAATTTATATTTTTAGTCTTGGCAAAAGTCACATAGAATATTGTTTACTCTTACAAAAATGTTAGCATTAAACTATGGCATTATTGCAGATATTACTCTTCAGGATTAATTACTTGTACTAGAATAATACCAAAATTAATACCATAGAATTATAAAAGGGTTTGGGTTGAAAGTGTTCCAACACTATCTCCTCCTTAAGTTGCTCTGTCCTGGTTTGAAAAGACAGGTATCTTCTAAGAAAGGTGAAACCCCCCTAAGTACTGGAGAGCTCAGATTCCCTCCTTCCAAATTATTATAATTTAGGACAATTAAATGGGCTTTCAGGCAGAGGTATGGGGATAGGAATAACAGTTCTTTACTAATATATATAACAAGGCAAACAAACAACAACCACTGCAGCATTAATGGTAAATACAACTAGGAGAAAGAAAAAAACAACAAAACCTCGAGGGGCTTTGTTTTCACAAAGCTCGGGATAGTCTGGTCTCTCTCAAGCAACAAAGCTGGAACAGTGGAAAAAAGAGTCCCGGGCTGGTGGGTGAGATCAGAAGCTCCGCTGGTGGTAGCAGGAACGGTGGAGATGTCCCGGCAGGGAAGGGCAGTGCCGAAGAGAAAAACCGGCGGTGACTGACGAAGAAAAGGGCTGGAGGCAACTCAGAGTTCTGTCCCCTTCCAATGCCAGGAACAAGAGACAACTGCTCCCTCAACCAGTCCTTTCCCTGTCTTAATCACGCTAAGCACCAAGCACTTAGTTTCCCTGGCAACTTCCCCCCCACCCCGGGAAAAAATTGCCAAGTAAAGAAAAAAAAAACCAAAAAAATCCAACCCCCAACATGCTTCTTGCCTGTTTGCAACAACTAATAAGTGTCTAAAGCAATATTCTGTTTAAACCATTAATTATGGGAAAAAAAAAAAAAAAGAAAAAAAAAAAAGGGATTTCAAATAATCTGCCTTCCTTTTTTTTTCCATGTCTGTGCTGTTTAGAGATAAGCACTGATGGTAAAATTAATGAAAACCACAAGCTAGAATTACTAAATAAGTGTGAGGTTTGCCATAAACACACTAAGTTAAATCATCCACTCAAGTCAGGTATCATTGTGGTCAATTGCTATGTGAATGAGGAATGTGACTCAGAGAATATGGTCTTTTTCATGTAGTGAAGAAACAAAACTACAGGGAACTAAAGCCAATGCATCAGTTTTTTAAAACACTGTCAATACCATTACTTTGCTCTCTGTTCTTCTGATTGAAGAATTTCTGATGGTATATTCTTATAATTGCAATGATTTTGCACTTTATTCCTTCAAAACTCAGCTTAAGAAGACAAGAACAAATTGAAAAATATCTATCATGCTTTTAAGAATCCAGTGTTCTGAAAGGTAAACAAATCTAACATGGGTAAGCCAAAACACTGAGGAGAGCAATGGCTTTCACAACAACCTCTCTTAAGTGCTGGAAAACTTGCGAATAAAAGATAACTTAGAATCTTCTCTACCAAGTTACCTTACACAGGGAAAACCTTTTTTTAATTTATACCAAGGAAGTAATTTACTTTAAGTTTTGGATATAGGGAAATGATTTTTAAAATTCATCTGTGATTTCACAGGTAGTGGTGGGCCACTGTTTGATCTTTCTCTGCATTTCCTCAATATAAAAACAGTGCATTTTCAGACTGCCACAACAACTGCTCAGCCCATTATCTCAGCTTGCATATCTAGTTCAATGTCACTTTCCTGGTTTCCAAAGATGCTTCCTGTTTCTATTAATTCATATGCACCCGTACCTTTACAATAAGCAGTGATCTAGAAATTATTTTTTATTGTAGGGCAATGCAGAGAAAGGGGTATAGATCTATGCTGGGGTGGATCACAGACAAGAAGAATATTGTGCAACATTATTTATGCCACTTCTGTGTGCTTTCACAAATGTACTACAAGTTATTCAGTGAAAGTAAGGAAAAATTAGAGTTCATTAATCTTTGGACACTTATTTGATATAATGACAGTTCTTAAAATTCACTTGCTAACATTTATTACCAGGAATAAAGAGATGGTTTTGCTTCATTTTTGTATGTGCATATATTACATGAAAATTATCAGAGAAATGTGTCTGTGCCTATTAAGCTCACACAAAAAAAGCTTCAGATAACAAAGCAGCCTCTCTTTAAAACAGATTTTTTTTTCTTTTGGCAGAGATCTCATTACTTTCCTATTACTAATACTTTATCTATAATTAGATGTATCATATTATTAAGACCTGACATATTGGTTGGATTTTTTAAAAATTAATTTATCATAATATAAAATACTGACAGTTTTCACATATAAATCTGCTGGCAAAGACAACAAAGAGATCCACATCTATTCCTCTCTAAAACTTCTTTTCTCCTGTATTTATAATCCTTTTAAGATCAGCATTGTTCAGCAATCCTGAAACATGTCTTTTCTTCCATGTTCCTTTCATTTCCCCCACTACACTCATCAGTTGGTGCATTGTAGAATGAAACCTTTTTACCTCTGCTCACAGCTATTTACTTTTGGCTGTGCTTTGAAGGTTTGTCTGCTCAGAGTAAATGACTGGAATTTTGTGCTGGTCTTGCTGAAGACAAGGAGACTTTGGCCCCTTCCCAAGATGACATTTTGCACCCATGTCTTGCTTTGAGACAATTTAAAAGGTAGACACCCTGTAACATACTGCCTATCCTTATGGTATTCACCAATTCCTTTCCACCAATAAGGAATGAATATGAGTACATAAAAGTGAAAAAATAAGTTTACTGACAAATGAAAGAGAAGCAGGCAAACTTCACAGTAAACAATTACTAGGTAGAAAATTGCACAAACCTCACAGGAACAAAGAGACATGGAACCGTGGGATAATCCATTCCCCACATAAGATGATGCTCTGCAGCCCAGAGCATGGCTCAAAAGACCAAGGGAAAGATGGAGTCTGCCTTCTTCCACCCTGCACTTATCTCCCTGGCAGCTGGAGCATTGACTGATATTGTCCAGATCAAGGGGCTAGAAGTTATGGCAGAAGACAGTGGAAGCAGTTGGCTGGAGCATCTCAGGCTTGGTGCTTTTCACATTTTTTCCAGGCCTTGATTGTAAAATGAGGTAACAGACTGTAGCAGGGCCACCCCATCCTCCCTGATGCAGCAGTCCTTGAGGGCAGGCATGGCAGAATTCACCCCAAAGCAGTCTAAAACACAAGGGAGGAGCAAAAGAGAAGGGGAAAAACCCCGAGGTGGAGTCTTTCCCTTGAGCAAAGACCACCTGGCAAGACAGAGAGTTCAGTTCTGGTGCTTCCATATTTTAAAGGGACAGTGGTAATCCCTCCTCTGCCCCAAGATCTCAGTTCTGTTTTCCAGCTACAAGCATCCTAAAGACACAGTAACAATTTGGGGCATATATAGATAATGAATACAATAACATTTTTGATTACCCACATCAACCCACAATCTTCTTTGAAACTTCCCTGGAGATGGTAGGGCCAAACCAGAAAAAGAGATTGGTTGGCTAATATGATAACATGTTGTTAACTGGAAAAATTCATTAGACCTGAATATCAAATGTGTTAAATCTAAGTCTGTCAGATGCCAGAGTTCCTGCACCCCAGGGGTTCAGCCCTGGCTAGCAGTGATCTCCGGGGGGAAACTGAGGCAAGGACAAAGATAAAAGACAAAGGCGCCCTTAATCTTCCAGGAGCACAATCCCACAGTTTATCTCAGAACCTTCTCCATGCAGTTGGGACGATTAAGAGACTGAACCCCCATGCTGGGGGTCCTTTATACCCTCTGAGAAGGGAGGGGAGGGGTCTGCCAGCCAATTGGGGCTGACCTGAGGCAGGTAAGGCTTATGTGGTGTTGAGTAGCAGGGATATAGGGGATTCCAGGAAGGTACAGCAGATACTTTGTGTGAACAGAAAAACACCCAATGCAATACGAACTAAAACTACTAGTGCAATACAACAGTCAGACAAAGAAGTAACATTACAATCAGAAGCAAGCTTTGTTGCCAGAAGAAAATCAACTAAAAATACTTGCCCATATTACTGAAAGTAACTTCCTAAGATGTGTTTCACAGGCTTAAAGTTTATACAGAAAAATTTACTAATCAATGGCCATTTTGACTCACTAACATTACTATATTTGCACTGGCTGGCACATCCACACTAAAAATCTGGCACTTAATTCTAAAGTGAATCAATAAAAGGCAATCTCATTCAGAATGTTATGATCTCTATAATTTTAATACTTTATCTTGAAAATGGATTTTTAAAGTAAGTCTGTGACATCAGGAAAGAGCTGAGCTATCATAGTCCAAATTTGGATGTCAAAACTGCAATCTTTGTTTCTCTCTTCATTTTCACTAATGAAAACTGTAAGTTCTTAAATCTTAAAAAGGTTCCCATTTTGCCAGACCAATCTTACTGGAGCAGAGATACACATCTGAGTTCCATATCAGACTGAAGCAACAACATGAAACTCAGAAAAGGGTTCAATTAATTGTCTACTAACATAGTTACAAGTGTTGATGGTGTAAGATGGAGCTACAGCAACTCATCTTGATGATGCAGAGTTTAGCACCAGGTTGGAAGAGACAAATAGAATACCCTACAGCTCATCTCTGAAAAGGATGGTCAGAAAATCACAAGGTAACAAGGTCAAAGTTGAGTTTTCTGATGGCAACTCATGTTTTCCTTCCACAGCAGATTCACAGTGCTTCCTTTTCTTTCAGCCTCCTTTGAGCTGAAGAACATTTAATTTCTTGTGCCTTGAAGTGGTGAGACATATGAATCTCCTTTGGGAAATTTCATGACTTTGAGAGACAGTGCAGTTTGCATAAATAAGAAAGACTGGCCGTTGCAATTGCACCATTGATTTTCTCTTTATCCTTATGAGGTTAAAATCCTTCTGTGTTCAGAATATGGATAATTTTTCAGGCGGGCTGTACCTAAAGCCTTATCTATAGGCTCTGCTTATGCTGTTCTCTTCTTGTGTACACACGGTTGTAAATACAAGGGGTCTGAGGACAGGCTAGCTGTGGGTGTCTGTAGACAAGTAAGGACAAAGTTTGCTCAGGTTACAGGGTGGCTACTGTAAATCTTGGGAAAGAATTATTACGTGGCAATTCAACCTCAGGCATCCACATGTTGGAACCAGGCTGAGTAACCAAAGGTGAGAAAGTTTTCTGGTCATGGAAGTGAAGTTCCCAATAAGTTTCTTCCTTATCTTACTTACTTATTCTAGATTTCCAGAGCTTTCCTACTTGCTCCTATAACTCTTAACTAAAACAGTTTATTTAATTTTTCTCAAACTCCTTTCATATATTTTTCTCTCTAATACTTCAGTTTATATTGTCGTGTGTTCTCCATTATGATCCAAGGATAGAAATCTGTTAGACTACTTCTCATCAATATTATAAGAGGGTATTTTTTAAATGTCCCCATTTGTTTGCAATTTTAGTTTTCTGGACATAAGGCTACATGCTTGCTTTATTTGTAAGGACATTAAAAACTTGCCTCTTGTTGGCTAATAGATTTCATTTTCCCAAACAATGATTAGCAGCAGTCATGGCATTCTACATAATCATGTGCACTGAAAAATCTTTTTGACCTTGGGCTTTATTTTTCATAGCACAGGTAAAGTTTAGGGTCGTTTGTATTGGGGTTGTTTCCCTGGGAAGAAAGGGGTTGTAGGAGTCTGTTTGATTTTGATTTTCCCTGGAGCATTGAAACCTTGTGTTTCCTGCTAAGTACAACACAATGGCTTGCAACATCAAGACTACAGATCTTGTCTTCACTGACATCGTGGAGAGATGAAACTAGAAATGGTCGACTAGACTGAGACTGAAATGGTATCTGTAACAAATGGCATGCTGCTATCAACCATACAGTTATCATTTTAGTTGGAGACAACAGAAATTAAGATAAGAATTTGGTCCAGTGTCTATATAGTCAAAGTACCAAAGTGGAAGCTACAGTAACTCTTTAACTCAACCACAGATACAGTCATAGAAACATAGGATGGCTTGAGGTGGAAGAGACCTTAAAGGTAATCTAGTTCCAAACCCCCTGCCTTAGGCAGCATACTAGTTTGAAAGCAAACCAGTGAGAGATTCCAAGTCAGAACTGCAATTTAATAGGAAAATTAAAATAAAGGCAGAAAACACTGGCTTAAACTGACTGTCAGGCTACAACCTGACACCCTGTTCGTCAGGGTGGTGGTAGCAGTCCAATGGTGGCTGCAGTACTGTTGGAGTGATAGATGCAGTTCTGTTGAAGGAGTGATCCTGTAGAAGGGTCTGGTCTTCCTCTGGTCCAGTGGTGGTTATGTAGTTCTTGTCCTCTGGGAATTCAATAGGAAAGGCTGCCCATGGTGTTCCAAACCTCAGATCATATCCAGGCAGGAATGCTTGGTTTTTCCCCCTGGGCAGAGCATTTAACAATGTGATGATGTAATTTTATGGGTCATGCAGTGAGGCATGATGGACCAATAACAGAAGATAGCCCCCAGAGGGAATTATCAGGGATGAGTCATGGAGGAGATAAAGAACACTGCCCCAGCTATTTTTAGCAGCTTATGAAGATGTAACCTAAGACAGGCAGGGACACCTTTTATTAAACCATGTTGGTCAAAGCCCCATCCAATGTGGCCTTGAACAATTTCAAGGATGGGACATGGGCAATTTCTCTCAGCAATTTGTTGCAGTGCCCTACCAAACTCACCAGGGAAGAATTTCCTCCTAACACCTAATCTAAACTACTCTCATTTGGAAACCATTTTCACTTGTCCTGTCACTACACACTCTTGTGAACAGTCTCTCTCTCTCTCCATCTTTCTTGCAGGCTCCCTTCAGCTATTGGAAGACCCTAATTAGGTCAATCTGAAGCCTTCTGTTCTACAGATTGAGCAATCTCAATTCTCTCAGCCTTTCCTCAGGAGAGGTGCTTCCTCCATCTAATCATCCTGGTGGTCCTCCTATGGACTTGCTCTAACAGGTTGATATCCTCCTTTGCTGGGGGCCCCAGACCTGGATGCAACACTGCAGGTGGCATTTCACCAGAACAGAGTGGGAGAATCACCTCCCTCACCCTGCACTCATGCTGCTTTTGATGCAGCTCAGGACAGGTGGCTTTATGGGCTCCAAGTGTATGTTGCAAGCTCATATTCAATACTTCATCCATCACCACCCCCCAATTCATCTCAGCAGGGCTGCTCTTGATCTGCTCATCCCCTTGCTTGTGGTGATAGCAGGGGTTGCCCCAGCCCAGGTGCAAAACCTTGCACTTGGTCTTGTTAAACCTCATGAGATTCCCATGGGCCCACTTCTCAAACTTGTCTAGGTCTCTCTGGATGGTATTTCATCCTTCAGGTGTGACAGCTGCACTCCTCAGCTTGGTGTCACCTTCAAACTTGCTGAAAGTACACTAGATTACTTTGTCTATATCATCAATGAAGATACTCAATAACATTTGTCCCAATACAGGCCTGTTGTGGTTTCACACTAGCCAAATGCCAGAAACCCACTAAAGTCACTCACTCACTCTCCCCTGCCACAGCTGGGCAGAGGAGAGAAAAAAATTAACACAGGGTTCATGATTTTAGACAAGGACTGAGACAAAACACTCCAAGGGCAAAAAAGACTCAAAGGTACAAAATGCTTATGTTATCATTAACAAAATCAAAGGAGGATATTGAGGTATAAAATAAACCCTTAAAAACACCTCTTCATCACCCAACCTCCCCCCTCTTTCCCTCCGACAGCACAGGAAGACGGGGTTTTGTTTAGTTCATCACCTGAGATTTTCTTCTGCTGCTCAGGGAGAGGAGTCCTTCCCCTGTGAGACTCTGGGGTCTGTCCCACTGGAGACAGTTTTCTGCCAACATCTCCAGCATGGGTCCACTCTCACAAGCACCAGTCATCCCAAAACTGCTGCAATAGGCAGACACCCTTCCCAAAACTGCTGCGGCGTGAGTCACTCTTCCAGGGGTGTAGTCCTCCAAGGACAGGCTGCACCAGCCTGGAAGCAGGGGCCTCCTCTCTCGAATGGGTCTCCTACTGGATAACAGCCTCCTCCAGGCATCCACCAGTCCTGGCGTGACCACCTCCCCCACCATGAGCTGTGGGTGGATCTCTGCATCCCCTGTGGATCCCTATGGGCTGAAGGGGCATAGCTGCTTCATTATGGTCTTCCTCTCTGCCTGCAGAGGAATCTTGGCTCCAGCACCTGGAGCACCTCCTCCCTCTTCTTCTTCACTGACTTTGGTGTCTCCATGTTGTTTCCTTCACATGTTCTCACCTCCTCCTCTTCTCTGACAAGAAAAAATAAAAATGTGCCACACTTTGTTTTGATTTTTTTCTTAAATATATTATCACAGAACTATTAGCAGCCTCTCTCATTGGCCCAGCCTTGGCCAGCAGCATGCCCATCTTCAGAGCCTTCAGGGATTGGCTCTGCTGGACATGGTGAAAGCTTCTAGCACCTTCTCACATGCCTGTGGCCCCCCTGCTACCAAAAACCAGGCTGTGCAAAACCAACACAAGGCCCCAGAGGGACACCACTTCTCATTGATGTCCATTGAGACTCTGACCACTAACCTCAGGATATGTCCAATCAAAAACTTTCTTATCTAACAGTTTACTCATCAAATCCATCTCTCTCCAATTCAGAGAGAAGATGTTGTGGGGGAGTGTCAAAGGCTTTGGAGAAGTCCAGATAAATACCTGTAACCTTTTGTCCTGCGTACAGAGAAATGGGTGTGGAGTGTTCAGTGATGTTTATACAATTACATTTTATGTTGTAGCCATGGGAGTGGTTTCAGAAGGAGGAACGCCATGTCCAGAAATGGAAGCAGGGCCATTTTGTCTGGCTGACTTAAGCAAGGGTATTTGTGGACATGACATCCTGTGTCTAGCCATTTTTTTTTCCCTACTTCCCATCTCTCTAAGATGTTTTTACTGGACAAGGGACTGAGAAGAGACAGTGGGGCTGCTGCTGGGGCGTGGTGCTTAAGCTCTGAGAGGCAGCCAAGGTCATTGGGTTGGGGGCACAGTTTTACAGTTGCTGGTCAGACTGTCTCCTCACATCCCAGTGTGACAAGGATGTGGAGCAACAGTGCCAATACTGACTAGCTGAACCAAAATACAGTCCAGCAGGGTGGCACTGAATTCCACATGTAGAGACACACCCATCACCACTGTCACCATCGCTGCCACAGAGAGGGAACAGGAAAACCATCATCTCAGGCAAGCAGCTGCTCCAGGCAATGCCAGCACTCCCCATCTGCCATCAGAATCATCCCATAATCGCCTGCCATCCCATTTTTGCTCTGGGGGAGGGCCAAATGGGCTATCCAGGAGTGGCAGCTGTTTTGTCTTTTGTTCCAAGGGGACAACCTGATAACATGCTTGTTATCATGCTCACTTTCTTACATTTTTCTTTTGATTGCTGTGTTTACTGCTAATTAATTTTTATATGTTGGTAAAATTATTACTAAAATTTGTTAGCAAAATTGGCTCCAAATTTTTAATCTTTCATAGTTTTGTTTTTGTTTATTTCTTTTTCCCCTCCAGTGGTGTGAGGGAGGAAAGGAGGGAGGGATTCATGCCACCTTGGCCTTTTGCTCACTGTAAAACCATCATGATCTTCCCTTGTCTACTGATCTTCCCTTGTCTACTCCACAGCCATGAGCTTGGTCAGGCAGGACCATGATGAAGTTGTGCTGTCTGTCCTATATCAGTTCATTGTTTTCTGCTCTTTTCGGGCCTGGCTAGCGGCTGCAGGGGCTGAGGGCAACATTTCTCTGGGGCCGGGGAAGTACCAGAGCCTTACTGGAGCGTCTGGGCGCAGCATGTTGGCAGGCAAGACACGACATGGCTTTCTGAAGGTGTTGGTTAGATGGGTTTATTTGGGGGTCCCACACCAGGAGGAAGCATGGCTCCTACAGGAGAGCATGAGGCAGGCAGGCCCCAGGAGAGGCCAGAGAGAGAGAGAGTGTCCCCAGAGGGAGAGCAGCAGCCAGAGAGAGCTTAACCCCTTGTCAATCCCCCTAAGAGAGTTCTCGTCAGGGGACAGATCCAAGGCTTGGACCAATGGGATAGGTGGGATAGGGAAAACCAATAGAGCATCCAGGATGGGGTGATGGGCAGGGGTTACAATGAATGAGAACTTGGGGGAGGGTTACATCTTAGTACTGAAGTATACATTTTTGAGGGTGGACAGAACAATCATTTTAAGAAAAATGAATCACCAGTTTTCCATGTGCCTTAACACAGCTTCTAGGAGGATCTCTTCCGTCATGTTTCCAGGCACAGAGATGAGGAAGACAGGCCAGTAGTTCCCAGGGTCATCTTCTCTACCCTTTTTAAATATGGGTACAATGTATTCCCTTTTTCCAGTCACCTGGCACTTCACCCTACTGCCTTGACTTTTCAAATATCATGGAGAGTGGCTTGGCAATTGTGTTAGCCAATTCCCTCAGGACACTGGGATGCATCTCATCAACTCTGGGCTGCATCACATTGTCAAGAGTACATAATTTTCATAAGAGTAGGCATCATCAAGACTATGCATTTGAGAATATTGGAAACACTAAGGAAGCAGATTTGTCAGCAGCCATAGATCTTTTTTCCTGGAAGAGCTCAGCTTGATTACACTCTGTTTAAGCATCAGAAACACTGTTCACACTTGACATGCTTAGAATGATTTAAATAAACTTATGATCCTTATGGCAAGGGTGGCATTTTTCCCTCGGAAAAAAATAGGACTCTGAAAATAAATCAAAGTACTAGGAGATGTTTTAATCTAATTTCCTAGTCAAGATATCATATCATCCTTATTTCTTTAGATACATGCTACTTAACATAACAATCTATCACAGAGAAAACGTGGAGCGATGTTTCTGAGTATGAAGAATGTTTTGTCTTATGACAAGAGCCATGAAGACGTAATATTCCTCAGTGAGACCCAGTGAAAAGTGACATATGTGACAGAATTGGAAATCCCAATCTTTCTCATTACTGCCTGTGGAGAGTTAGGAAAGACATTTGGAAAATTAAGAAGTAAGCAAAAAATTTCACTTACAGATTCATAGTGGTGAAAAGAACAGTTACCCAAAACCAACAGACTAAAACCCAAGGATAAGGATGATTCAAAGTGAAAGTGTGGTTAGGACAAAACATCAAAACACTGAAAGGCTGCCTCAGTTTGGGAAAGAGAGCAAAAGAAGTAGAAGAGAATGTCTGAGGAAGTTTAGCCCTCAGGCTTCCTTTTAGGAAGACTGTAAAAATTGTGAGATGTTTTGCTAGTCATACAGAAGCTGCACAGAAGCTGTAGATATTGGCCAGAATAAAAACCTAGATAGCTTCTGTTTTGCTGAAAAATTCCTGAAGAGCTGTCCCTTATTGACAAAGTTTCTCTTTCGATCAATTCTTCCATCTTTAAAAGCAAACTCTCCACTGCACCTCAGCTGACTCCCCAGTATTTGAATTCCTTCTGTAGTGCTCTAAATTTGGAGTAACTACATACAATTTTATTTGGTTTGGAGTTGAACCTGGTGCAAGCCAACACAAAAAATCATCAAGCAAAATTCAGCTTCTCCACATCCCACCCATTCCCCCAGGAGACAATTCCTGCATCCTTGTATTCAGCATATATTTAGTAGTAGGAAAAAACCAACAAGTCTAGTTCATTGACATCACTAATCTACTGTGACAGCACAAGCCAAGCAGACATTGGCAATATCCAGTCACTCAGAAAACACTGAGAAAAAAAAGTTATGGAGAGAGGAAGAGAATTAAAGAAGGGAAATTCCGTCTAACATAGTATTAAGTATTTCTCCTCCTTTTTTTTTTCATAGCACAGTCAAAAGTGTTAACATATCACTAAAATATGTTTTCTTTTGAATAATAAATACCTTTCTCTCAGCTTCTGGCCTGGAAAACTGGGTTCATTATATGCAAAGCATCTTTCAAGTGACTGGCACCTGCATAATGCATTCCGGCATATCTGTTTGGTGCAGGGATGACTGTCACTAGTGACTCACATGAAGAATTCTTCTGGGACCCTGCCAACAGTAATACATTAACCACTGATCAGCAACAGCATTTCACAGGCTGGCTACATTTGGGTTCCACAGGGCAGTATTATTTGCTAATAAAATACACCTAGGAGCCATATGAAAACATAGGTCATGAAGAATTCCAGGAAACAGTGGACCAAATGCTGCCTATTTCTCTCTAATTCATCTACTTTAAAGATGAAAAAACAAAAACTGGGCATAAACTCGGTTTTCCTATCTACATTTGATTAACAGAATAAAGTTCCCTAAACAGCAGAAATAAACCCTGTTCTGTGTTGCACTCTGTGCCATGACGCATGGACAGTTTACCAGGTAAAGACAGCATTAACTTTGAATCCCAGCTATTCTGGATAGCAGAATAAGCTTGAACTTATTATGAAAATTAGAGCCCCATATTCCTTTCAATTTATAGAAAATACTAAGAATTCAAAATAGAAAACAAGAGCCTTCAGAGTCAGATGCAATCCTCTTGTTACTGTACACAAACCTACACTGAGCTTTTGTCACATGCATAAAGCATGTCACAGATGCTCGTTTGACAGCATAATGTAGAATGATGGCATAGACCTGAAAAAAAGATTGATAAACAATAAACATATGCACATATGTATATGTATCAAAATCTTTGTTTCACAGAGTCTTGAAGTAGCTTCAATGTCATTATTCTTTTTAAAAGCTTTCTCTTTTTTTGCATTATTTTATTTAGTACCAAACCAGTGCCTTTTTTTGGGTGAATCTCATGGTGTAAACCTCTGGAAGAACTACAGTGGTATGAAGGTGTTCTACAGTAATCAGACTTGAAGGTGAAAGAACCAAAAATCCCTCCTATTGTAGTCAGTGTGCATGTGCCATCATGACATCAGCATTTTCAAATATTAAACTGTAACAAACCTCATGTGAATTTGCAACTTCCACCTGATTGGTAACTAAAGTTTCATCAGTCAAGCCCTGGATACAGCTTGAATAGCAGTATCACACACATGAATGCATGCATATGCCTCTTGGTTCTTCAGTTGCACCTATTAGTAGTACCACAGATAGTCCACCATGTAAGGCAAAGAAATAGATCTGAAAAATGGTAGCCAAAGAGGACAAAATTATAACTGGCATATAAAGATTATAGCTGTCTACCACTATAACTATTCCATTTGCTATCCTGCATATCATTCAGGTATGGGTACCATTTGTTATTTTCATTTGTCCTGTTTTTTAGCTTGTCAGTGTGTTTATTTAGTATTAATTTTATTTTTTCTAACATGGCATTAGAACAAGGCTTCTGTCTCACTCTGCTTTTCATCTGCTTGTGTGTGCACAACCTGTCATAATTTTGGAACATTCAACTATTTTTAATGCTCTCTGGGGTAAAAGGCTCTAATTCTATTAACTCTGTAGCTTTGGGAGAGAAAGGTTCCCTGGTGTAAAAAAAGAGAGTTTGTTTAAAATGTTTGTTTGAGAGAAAAATGCCTCAATATGAGCCCGCATTTTAGTAGATATCAAAGAATACACAAAAGAGAGAAGAAACTCAGGCAGCATGTACATCTTCTTAGGTGCACAAGCTTCACTAATATTTCTGGAAGCACTCAGAGTCAGCACTGTGTTCTGAATTTATCATTCAAATGTTTATTAAAGTCTGCCTGTAGATACCTTTATTAACCAAACTGTTGTAAGAATGAAATGAGGATTCTTTGAGGAGACCTGTGTTCCATAGAATTATGTGGCTGGTTTCAGCTACAGTCTGATCCCTTAATTCTTCATCAAATTACTCCCATATCTGCTTTTGAAATTTTCCCTGAACTGTTAACAAGATTTAATGAATTGTATCATTTTTCTGCCCTTTTTATCATAATCACAGCAGTAGCTCTTTTCCAGTCTTCCAGAATTTACGAATTAATTTAAGATTTATGAAAATATTGAAGTATTTCCTGAAGAGGATACAACTTGCATGAAAATCTGAAGGATTAAGTTACACATCATTCCCAAATGCCCATCTTGGACAGGCATTTTGTATCTTCCAGAGTTACAAAACCATCAGAAAAATGTATGTCATCCTTACAGGGAAAAATACATCATCTTGCTCATTTCAAAGAGATGTCTGTGTTTTCGTCATCACTGGACCAAGGATGATAAAGAAATGTCCATTGTTGATAATACATCAAATACCCCTACCCCCCAAATACTTATGAGCTGTTTATGCCAGTACAATCAGTACTGCCAGTTATAAATTCCTCCCCTCTGCCTCCAATCTGCTCCTCACTTGCTTTGTATTCTTGATATTCATAGTCTGCCTCTTATCCAAACTAAAATGCTGCATTTCCTGACTCAGTATTCTGAAAGGGTTGCACTGACACAACTAGCCCAAGCTCTCCATCCCGCTCAGTCAATCTTTGACAAGAGGATGCTGAGCTCAAGAAAAATACTTTTGGTAACACTGACTAAAGTGCAATAGGTTGCAGAACAGCATGGAAGTTTTTCATAGTGCTAACTTCACTGTACCAATCTGTAAACATGCTCCTTGTGTTTTCTTGCACTTTAAGAGCATGCTGGTACCATATGTTTTAAGAGCACAGTGTGTTCCCTGAAGGCAGCTGTTCCTTATTTTTAAATTTTTGTCAGAATTTACTCAACTACTGATAGGACAGAATTAAAAGGAAATATCCACACATAGAGAAGTTCTCTGTAGGTGTTTTCTGGTTACCTTGTAAAAAAGCCAGTTCTTGTTTTTTTTTATAAAAAGAAAAGTCTGTGATATTGTCTGTAACAGAAAGAAGCAGGAGCTTGGTCACAACTAACCATTCCTTGCAGCAACCTTCCTGTTTAAGGATTCACTTACAATATAAGTATCTATGACACAGGTTACCTACTGAATTTGAAGAAAACAACAGAATATGGGTATCAGCTACTTCATTGCATATCCGAGCACACTTATTGCATAGTCTTGGAAAAAATGCCAGAAAAAAAAAGGAATATTTTTCCCTGTGTGTTCTTTTTTTGGTTCCTAGGTGTGATAAAACTGAGATCTTGATCAAATATTGTAAATTCAACTCTAATTCTGTTTGTAACATGAATGTTCTACCACAATTGGTCACAGAAATTAAAGATGGAAGGAAAATATTTTCTTTAAAAGCACATAATTTCTGTGACATTGCTTACATTATGCTATGTGGATATTCAATGGAACGGATTTATGGAAGGCAAAGTTCTCTTGCTTATTCCTGTGCATCACTTTCTGTATTCCACCTGATAATAAAAGGTATTGTGGAGAAAACTTAAAACAGTACTTGCTGGCTGATCCAGGAAATTGTGCAAAAGATAAAACTGTTGACATGATTATAGTGTTATCTGTATATTACTAATTCCAGACCTGTAAGGATTTTCCTTTCAGTTTGGACTACCTGCTATGAAAAGAAAATACAAAGGCAAAAAAATTGCTTATCTTCCCTTTAAAATTTTTATAACCAATGTGCTAAAAATCTTTCTTACAGCTACAGTTCCTGGAGTTCAGTGACTGCATAAAAATCTTTACATTACAGTTTATTCAACAACAACAACAACAACAACAACAAAAACAACAACAACAATAACAAAGAAGTCTAATCTTTGTAGTGTCAAAGGAAGTTTGCAAACCTGCCCTAAATTCTCTGCAAATTGAAGTAGGAAAATGGCAATCAAATAAAGAACAATTAAAAAAAAAAATCACTGATTTGAGTAAAATTTTGTTATTGAAATTCTCCAGGCTGGCAATACCTGTAATTATCTCTTTCATCTTTGTTATATGCAAACACATGACAAGTAGCCTTTGCCTGCTTCCTTCAGGTCTGCAACTGTTCAAGCCACAGTACAATCCTTCTTCTGATGATGATGAGTGAGATGTAGCCACAGGCACTGGTGCAGGCTTTGCAGCTCCCCATCCATTTTACCTTCATGGACCAAATGTGACAATGGCTGGTGTTAGTGAGAGACTTCAGTGTGCTGGCTGACATCCTCTCCCAAGCATCCCGGCCTATCCTTCCACTCGAGTTTTCTTTCTTTAGTTCGTCATGGGGATCAACTACTTAGTTCTTCATACAGACATGTGCACAAAATGGGTGTTCCATATCAGACACCAGTTCAGCTTCCAGGGTTATCAGTCACCAGCAATACCAGCAGATCTACTGCCTGACAACTTGAAGAACACCAATTCAAATGGAATGACAGAAACCAGTGAATGCATTTAGTGCTGACAGAGCCCTCAACAATCTAAGTAAAGGCCAGGGAAAAATACCTATTTTCAAGCAGTCTCCTACACAAAGGAGGACTTATCTAATTCTCTTTGGATGACTACAAACTTTTCTTGAAAGTACACTTAGGTGCTGTAACAGCAGAAGTGCAGTTTAGGTGTCTTACTCTTTCCTGAGAGCATTGAAGAATCATTACTGATTTGCATACAATGAGGCAAGGTTTTACTAGTAGCTCTATAGTGGGACTTATCCTTTTCTCAGGGCAGGAAGTGAAAAAGCTGCGGGGAAAACAGAAGTCAGGAAAAGAATAGAAAAGTAATTTCCAGATTCTGATACTTAAGTATAATTACATACATTAATACCATTATGGAATGATCTTCATAGAAGAAAAAATCCTTGTGTTCACATTAAGTATTATCAATTAGTTTAAATTAGCATTACATTTGGAGATTGGTCTTCTGAGTCATTAGTCTTATTGGAAACAAACAATAGTCAGTAAGGTTAGGGGAACATGGGACTTTTTTCAGAATTTGTCTACTTCAATTTGTGTCTACTGCATCATTTCATCCCTTACTGTCTAAAAAGGTTTTGTGGAATATAAAGGTTCTGATATGAGAGATATAGTATACAAATTAGTAAAAATGAAAATTTACTCAAAGGGTAGCTTGATAAAAACAAATTCTTGTGTCTGTTGCAAGTATCTTTCTTGTTATTCTGAACTGAGTGCCTAATTCTTTGCAGTGTTCTTAATCTCTTCTAATTCTCATTCAGGCTCAGAATTCTCATACATGCTTTTTAGTAAAAGAAAAAGATACTAATTATGTCTATTTACAGTTTCACAAGCTATTTCTAAAATATGGGCACTAGAAATGTAAGTGTAAAGACATGATGTAGAAATTTTTATGCCATTACTCAAGAACAGCTGAGCTTAGAAAATTTTAGGCTTAGGCAATGATCTGGGCCTGCTCTTTTTCTTGCTCACCTTATTTCCTTGACTGCTTGGCAAGCTGGATTATTCTGTAGCTAGATGGATTTTGCAAGGTTTCTGAAGAGGGACATTGCTCATGACAAATGTCCAGCGCTCTCAATACTGTCAGTAAGGGTCAAAGCAATCTGTCACCTGGATGCCCCATCTGCATCTCTTCTGTGAAAGCCTTTTATCAGCTCTGTTCTCAGAGACAATTTAACAGCAAACCACAAAAATATACCAGCAAGCTTCAGTCAAGATCTTGTTTCCTACTGTAGGACTAGCTCCATTATACCATAATAAGACATCAGAAGCTATCTCTTAGAATAATACTTACATCTCAGCTGGTTATTTCACTAGAATAGGAGAAATAAAAAGAGAAAGAAAAATTATCAAAACAAACAGAAAATATAAGCCAAATTACCTACATTGTAATGAATCTCCAGAGACAGAGGAAATATATTTTATTTCCTCTTCATTGCACCAGATCATGCTTACTGTTGAAATGTCACACAACTGACAAATTCAACCTCAAAATGCCCTTTTGGCTTTTCTTTTCCCTATAAATATATCATGTCACAGCCCACAGAGGTAGAAATGTCATACTGGGACTCTGTCTCTTAACTTTGTTGGTAACACTGTGTAGGGAAGGATTTAGTGTTTTTCTATATTTTGTGCTAAGTTGCAGTGGAGACAATGCCTGTGCTGTTGTTTCAGAAGCTGTCACAGACATATACTCAGTCATTACAACTCCAGTCCACTGTGTTTCCAGAATTATATATCTTTTTTCCAGAATCATATATTTTGTTTCCCTCCCCTCTTGTTTTCCTCCTCCTCCCAAACAACAATGTGTTGTGAAGGTACAAAGCAAAAACATGAGTTAGTAAATTATAATGCTGTGGACAGTCTTTCAGTGATGGCAGACAAACCAGGACATTTGGGAGCCCAGCAGTAAGTACTGTTTTGTCTTCAAATATCCAGTGAATGTGTAGTCCAAGACATTTTTCAGAGGTATACAAGGTTATTTTATTTCTTTGGTGCTGGATGCCTTCATATGTATTATTTACTTAATGGGTAAGCTTAATTTTCTGGGTCTTGTTAATCAATGCATACCTGCATACCTCTAGTTACATGCAGCTGGATAAAGTGGTTAACCTCTCTGTGTTTATCAGTACACTAGTACCTTTGTTCAGCAGAGCCAGTGGGCCATTTTCCTCTGTTGGGCATAACCTGATTCAACCAGAAATCTTTGTGCTTAAAACATCCAACCAACCAACCAACCAACCAACCAACCAACCAACCAACCAAGCAACCAAAGTAATATATGGCTTAAGAGGACAATGAGTGTCTTGATCTTTCCTCTTCCCTTTCTTTCTGACCAATGTTATTGAAGGAATTATTTTTTTTCTTTCATCCTCTAGTTGCATAAAAAAACACAGAAAAATAGAACAGCTCAGACTAGAAAATTCCAGGTTAGTTTTGAGCCTAGGACCTTGAAAGACCATCTGGACAAGGCTTTAATTCAAAGTAACTCAAGGACATTATGGCTTAATCATTACTTAGCCCTTCAGAATAGGGATATAAATTTTAGGACATGCTGGAAGTTCAATAAAAGGCACCTTAAATTTTTGCTTATAATGAGCTAAGAGTGGCTGAAAGATCTACTGAACCCACTTTTCCCCCCACTCTCCTTGCTTACACTGTACTGCTTGCTGCTCACAAAGAATTGTAAAAATTTAGTTTCCTACTCCATTCTACTCTACCGCTGACAGATGACACATTTGCAATGCAAAATGTATCTACAGAGCAGATATCCTTGTTTAGATACACGTTTGTAACAGTTCATTAGTATTTTTATTGAAATGATATAATATTTAAGCTCTTCACTTTCTCAGTATTATTGTAAATTGTGGTTGCTGTGAATCTCCAGCTATATAAATACAGGATGAGGCTAGGGAATAGTTTTTCCAAAAGAGGAGACAGGGTTTACAGTGAAACGGAAGTCCAACATGAATTAACACTCCTAGATTTTCAACAAGTTTCCTCTCAGAGACTGAGATTATAAACCACAGTTTTACAACATAGATATTTCTGGCCTATTTCAACTAAAATAGCATCTACTTTGGGAAAACACATTTTTAGGGAAGATATATGAGAAGTGAAGAAATCCAGAGGAGGAAACTCAAAGGCCTAATGAGCTGGCACATACACAAAACAAAGAAAAATATATGAAGACTAAAGAAGAAAAATCACAGTCTCTGTGAGTGCTTCAAAGGGGGAAGGGAAATTAGCCTCACTCAAATTCATGACAATGAGCCAAGAAATAACAGACCTCAATTTATTTTAATAGTATCCTTAATCAATTTATTTTAATAGTATTTTATTTAATAGTATTAATAGTATTATTAAACAAAGAATAGACACCTAACCACAGCTGGGAACTATACAAAATGAAAATTCCTATTCTACATAGCTTACTTCTAGTTATAATCTAACAGGAGGGGTATGGTTTAGGAAAGAAAGTTGTACATGTGTACTGTACTTAAATGCTCAACGTATTTTCAACAAACCTAGTCCACATATTTTCACTAGATGTGGTGATTCATTTTTAAGTTGTAACCCTTCCCTAAGTTGTCATTCATTGTAACCCCTGCCCATCACCCTATCCTGGATTTGTTTGTTCTATCCCACCTATCCCATTGGTCCAAGCCTTGGATCTACCCCCTGAGGAGAAGTATCTTAGGGGGAAGCATGAGGGGTCAATCTCTCTGCTCTCTGCCCGCTCATCTGCCCTGGGGGACACTGTCTCTCTCTGGCCTCCCCTGGGGACTGGCTGCCTCGTGCTCTCCTGTGGGAGCCATGCTGCCTCCCAGTGTGGGACCCCCAAATAAACCCATCTAATCAACACCCTCAGAAGCCGTGTCGTGTCTTGCCTGCCAACATGCTGCTCCCCAGATGCTCTGGTAAGGCTCTGGTACCTCCCTGGCCCCAGAGAAATGTTGCCCTCAGCCCGTGCAGCCACTAGCCAGGCCAGAGAAGAACAGGGGGATTGCAACAACTATACAAAAGTACACATAGCACCAACTCTGCCTCTAAAGGAGCAACTAATTTTCAGAGTGGTCTGAGAGAGATCCAGATTTCCTTTTTGCAAAATGCAGTTGTATGTAAGTACCCCATGAACTTGTTCAATAAGACTTTTAAAAGGGCTTACAATAGTTCATGTAATCTAAGATGGATGCAGATTTCTCCTTGTCAGGAGAAATACTGACAAGATATTCTCAAGACGTCAAAATAACACAAAAGTTTACTAAGAAACTAGAAAAATCAGAGAAGTTTGGCAAAAGGTTTAGCACAACATCCAATCAACATAAAGCACTTCTCACAGCATTAACTTGGCCCATTCAAGTTATCAAACTTTAAACCCACTTGATGTTAATTTGCTCAAAGTATTCCAAGTAAAAGGAATTAGAAGGAGAAAGAGAGAACGATTGAAAAGACATAGAAAAGGAGACATAGAGCTACCAACTCCTGGCTTCCAGCAATGCTCAGATACGAAGTCCAAGAGGAGGGTAGGGCCTAAAGAAATGTGATGTCCTTGTGTTTGACCCCTTGACATTTCCCGAGGTGGGACTGCCAGTCATTTGGCCACTCAGAAGCAGGGTAAGAGGAGAGTACAGCACCATTTCCAGTGTTTCGTGACTGGCAGACACTACAGGGCTTTAGGTCTGTGGGGTGTAGGGCAGTTCACTGCCTCAGTAGTGTGAGGCCTGACCTGCCCTTCCCCCAGACAGAGAGGATTATTTGGCCTCAGTGGTTCAGAGTCCTCATTTGTCCTACCTCTCACACATTGTACTGCTAAAAATGTATCAGCTATATTACACTTACTCCCTTCCTTATTTTCTTTCATTTCCTTTTGAACAACTTGGTAAATGACACTGGAAATTAGACTGTCTGTTCTTTTGATTTTCCACAACACACCAATCCAAAATAAACCCAGTATAGAAAGTTCAGATGCTGGGATGGAATATGTCCATGGATATTCAGGCGTTTTAGCAGAATGATGCTTTCAAATTTGAGCTGTCCGTAATAGTGATCATAACACAGAGACATTCTGGCACAAAAATGTAGATTGCAATACATGAGGTTACTTACAGGACAAATGAAAAAAAGATCTTTCTTCAGTAACAGTTAGACAGCTGTTTACAAGCTGTTTTTCCTAACAAGATTTATGCACATGCATCAACTTCACATGCAAGTTTTTAGAGAGGCAGTGAAAACTAGTAGATTTGTCAACCTGTCATCATGTTTTCCGTTTGATAGTTAGATTTGGAATCTCTATTTTATCAACATTTCTGCCTAGACTTGAGAAACAGAAGACCAAAAATCTCCTGTGCGTAAGGAATCAACTCCCACGGCTTTCTAAAGGAAGCAGTTAAGCAGTTTTCTGGAGAAAATAAACTATTGGAGTTTGAATTAGCCCAGCTTCCTCATCTGAACCTGAACAAAATCTTTCCGGTATCTCATCAGAGTTTTATGAAGTACAGAATCAACCTCAAACCTGAACAGTTGTAGTGAGGGGAGCATTTTTCTACCTACCCCTGTGCCAAGTTGTAGCATTTGATCACATTCAGGAAGCTTTATTTGTTTCTAGTACAGCTTTGTACTTAGCAGCCTGAGCAAATTAGACAGAATTAGGATGCATCTCTGTATGCATTTATTTTCCAGTAGGTACTCATCACTGACCCAAAAAGTTCTCAAATTTAAGTGAAAATACAACTAATATAAACAAATCAAGATATTCAAGAGATAAGGCTGAGTCTGAGTTATTTTGAAATGTATTTTGTTCACAGAATACATTTAAGCAAGTCAAAATATATTTATTTTGTTACTACGAAGATGTCCTTGTAGAGCTTAAATCAAAGAACATTGAAAAGATGGATTTAACTGCAACAAGACCCAAGAAATACTTACCCTCAGAAGCCTCCCTCTAAGTAGTTGCTGTTTCCAACATGGGAATTTAATCCATCTACATCCTTAACATACCAATTAAATGGAAGGGATTCAGAGCTGTGCATGTCACCTAATGCACGTCTCTGCGACCACAATATCAAAGACTCTGCTCTTCTGCATCTCCCTGGAATTAGGATTGTAACTTCCAGCACAAAAGCAAAGATTATCACACTCAAAGGGAAAACATCAGGCCTCTGATTTACCAGTGCCTCACTGCCTTG
Organism: Aegithalos caudatus; assembly: GCA_013389925.1. NCBI lineage: Eukaryota > Metazoa > Chordata > Aves > Passeriformes > Aegithalidae > Aegithalos > Aegithalos caudatus. The sequence continues at coordinate 47,742 of WEIU01013621.1, forward strand.
CTTTCAGAGTTTTCAAGTATGTGTTCCTGTTGATATGCATACTTGAAAAAAAAAATTACAGAATATAAGAGAGGTCTTTTCTCACTCTCTGGGTTTAAGACAATTTTAAAATGTGGACAGTCTAAAATTAGTTACCTCCCCTTAGTTTTAACCAATCCTTTTCCACCACTAAGGAGAAATTAAATACAAGTAGATAGGAGTGAAAAAATAAGTTTTCTGACAAGCAAAAGAACAACAGGAAAAAAAAACAAAACCAAAAACAATCACTAAATGTAAAATTGCTAAATCTTCCAACTCCCTGAGAACAAAGAGACGCCCAAAATGGCACAAATACCCTTTCCAAGATGGTGCCCATCACAGCCGACCTCAGTAGGGAGACAAAGAGAAAATGGCATCTGATCCTCCCCCCCAGCACAATGCCCTCCTCCATGCAATCACCCAGTCTGGGAGACAAAGGGAAAGGATGGTCACAAAGTTCTTGGGAAAGTAGGAGCTTACACAGTAGTTATAGTGGCAGATGAAAACTGCCACTGTGTGTGGCATCAGTGCCACCACTCTTCACTTCTTCCTGCTAGCCGCTGGATGCTGATGGAGTTGGTCCTGTCCTTTCTGAGCCATGGATGTCAGGGTGGGGGAAGAATCAGTCTGCCAGCACCCTACCCCAAAATTCCAGTTCTGACCATGGCACCAGGTCTTAAAGAGAAATATCAATGTGGGCGGGGGAGGGGGGGGAGAGGGAGGGAGGACAGATAGATATGGAATACAATATTATTTTGGATTACCCATGGTACTTACTTATTTCAATGTTAAATAGAAATATAATGCAAGACAAGTGGGGTGATCATGAAATTAGGTTGAGGGATGTTTACAGGTCTTATTTGAAGATGGATGTGAGCAGAGTGACATACTGTGGAAAAAAGATCCCTGGATTTTTTAACTATCAGATGCAATATTTACTGTGGTGACTCAAGACTAAGAATAATTCAACTTTTAGCATGATAAAAAGTCACTAACATCATTGTAAGATCTTGATAATGTCCTTTACCTCCTTCCTCCTTCTTATAATTTGTTATAAAATAACAGCAGGTGTCTGGAAGCCTTCCCCTGTGTATCATACAAGCCTTTTTGATAGAAGACTTTGGGATTCCACACAAGTGGAATGGAAGATGTTACAAAGTTTTCTGGGATTAAACTAGTTACAAGCAAACATATAGCATGGATGCTATTAAAGGAGCCCCTGCTCTGCAACATCACTTAATGAAGCATGAGGAAGAGAGGGCAATGAAACAGCCTCTTGCGACAAAAGGGATGAAGGAGAGTAAGAAGGACAATAACAGACAGGGTAGGGGGGTCTACAAACAAGATGAAAAATGCTAATGCAGCGCCTTTGTGCTCTCTGTCTAGGTTAGCAGAGCCTATTTGCAAGCCATCACTGCCCATAACTAGATAGAAGTGATGTGAAAAAACCCTGAACTACAACTTTTCTCCTCCTTTCATCCTCAAAGACAACTTCTTATGCTCTTTAAAGATGTCTGCGGTTCACTAGCAGTTTAAGGAAAAACAAAGTGCTTTCTTAATTATTCCCAGGTATTCATTTAGGGGAGGGATATCAAACTCCCAGGCTGCAAGATGCAGCTGTGGAATGGTGTCTTTCAGCTCCCAGAATTCTTGCCGCACTTTGGTTACATCTTTGCTATACTAGACAAAGTCATGCTAAGAAGCCAGTAAGCAACAGTGAAAAGTATAGTGTTCATATAGTTGCAAATGTTGCTCTGGAACACTCACCAGGTATATCTAGAAAAAAGACTCACACACTGACTTATTTCTCTGCTAAAGATTTCTCTTTTAGTCTCTTAGACACAGAGAAAACAATCAAGAGGTTAGAAAACATCAAAGGAAAGGAGGTTTTAGATGAAATTTTTAAAAACAAAATGTGGAATAGACCATTTCACTACCTGCAAAGACCAGTGATTGGGATCAGGTTGTGAGGAGTGTATCAAGGCATGAAGGAAAGAGCAAATATTCTTGTTCAACATAAGCAGTTTCATTCTGCCTGTCTCTCGTCACCCTCTGGTGAGCCCAGCACCTGTACTTGCAGCTCAAGGTCTTTCTTCAGGGCAGGACATGCATTGCAGAACCTCACAAGCATCTTCATATCACATTAAAATTCCATGTCATGGCTCAGTATTCCTTCCACAACAGAGAATTGTTGAGTTACATTCTCAACATGTGGATCACATATTTGCTTCTATGCTAACTGATCATAATTCTCATTTCCTTCATTTAAGTATGCATAATCAGCTGCTTTAATATTGTGCCAGCAAGACAGCTGTGTTAGAACTGATTCATTTCTTCTCATACCTTAACTTGCATTAAAAACAAGTTGTCACTCAAATGTCACTGAATTAAGCATCAAAAAAATCCTATTATATTCTTTAGGAGGGGAAATTTAGTCACAGAAGACCTTTTGCATTGGGTAAGGTAATCCATTTGAACTTTGGCAGAAGGAAGAGAAAGATGCCCACACTGCCACTACATCAGACAGCACCTCCCCCCCACCCCCCCCCGCCCCGCATAGGACCATGCTTTTCTCAATTTCATACATGCAGGGATAGTTTGTACAGGAGGTTTTTTTGTCCAACATCTGGAGAAGATAATGAAAGAGGGAGAAGAGGAGGAGAAAGAAGGGTGGAATGGGGAAACTTCCAAAAGAAAGTATTTTATTTTTGGCACGTAAGCCATAAGCTCTGGTGCAGCAGACATGGGAATACCAGTAAGAGGGCCTGGAATCTTATTCACAGCTTCTGCCCTGTGTGTGTCTGCATAGCTTTGAACAAACTAAGTTAGTGTTCTGCTTCTTTTGGATCTTAACCTGGGTTACTCAGAGGTGATTTAACCTGGAGATTAAAAATCATGACAGCACAGTTTGGGGGAGAATAAAATTACACCATTCAGCATCAAATGAAGACATGCATGGCACCTCTGCACTGGGTGCTGCTAGCCTTTGTGCTACCACTGGCAGGAAAACATAGAAGAGACCCCTCATCTCCTGCTTGCAGGAGGCTGGGTGGCAGTGGCAACAATTTTAAAGGTTGTTTGATGAAGTGACAGCCAGAAAGCACATTTCAAATGACTGCCTTACTGTATTAAAGGCCTATTTTTATCCAGGAATATAGGTTCAAGGACATTTCTCCTGCAGTTGTGAAGCTCTCTGCTAGGTCTTTGCCCTGAATTATTAAAAGAGAAGACTGAGACTCCTTCTTACAGGCAAGTGCAGCATGGATGAGCAAAAAATGGTTTTGGAGTGGGTAGCATATGTTTTTTTCAGGAACAGATGCCTAGAGCGATGGTACCTTCTATCCGAACACCCCTGAAAAAGGCCATATAAAACTGGCCATTGGCAATGCAACAAAAGGCTGCATCACACTTCCTCTTCTGTCATGAAGGCTGCAGTGCCTTGGAGAGTGGAGGACTAGAGACAAGTATAAAATGAGAAAGGCAGCAAGCAGTCCTATATTCTTGCCAAAGGACTCTGACAGACACCCTATATAAGAGGTCCAATCCTCCCTCTACACTCAAGGTTGCAGCAGTTTGGATGGAGAGGCCAGAGAAAGCATTATAGGTACCTGAGACCTACACGCAAAGTTGTCTTCCTGAACTCATATGTTATATCTGTCTTAGTAGTTGGCTGGATAAGTTGTTTGAAGCATTTTTTAAATGCTCCTAAAACAATATGGGAAAACATCTACTTACTTTGATGCCTTTAATGCGCAACTCCCTCAGTTTCTCCTTTTCTGACATTTTGATCTCTGCACTAATGCTGCAATGTGGATCACTACTTTCTTTTTGAAAGGGGTCTGATGTAGAGGTCAGCTGTGTGAAAGCCAGATAGCTCCTCTTTTTTTTTTTTTTTTTTTTT
>WEIU01013623.1:12814-32494 GCA_013389925.1 Aegithalos caudatus
TTTTTTTTTAATTTTATTTTCTGAGCCCTCGTTGACTTGAAGTTGGCTCAGGATTTCTCAGAGGTGTGTGTAAAAATCAGTTTTGACCCCTCTGCAGGCAGGCAGGGTTTGGGACAGAGGGCAGCTGCTTCCAGGGGTGCATCCATGCAGCCCCCCCAGTGCAGCCCCAGTTCTGCTGCCTCCCATTCCCTCCCCAGCAGCAGCAGCTGCTCCCAGCTTGGCTCTGCTCGTCTCTGGTGTGGATCAAATGGACAACAGGGATGGGGCTCTTTTATCCTTCCCTACCCCAAGCAATCCCTTGCCCTCTGCAACTGCCAGCTTTGCCTACAGCCAGTTTTGATTTGCCTAAATTCTCCCTGTATTTATCTCCAGAGTTAAAGCCCAGAGTCAGAGAAGACCACACTGGGCTTTGGCTGAAGTCTCTATATTACACTGGGCTCTACAGCCCTGCACTGCTGGAATGAAAGTTACCCAAGGCCATAAGAGATCCCAATCACTGCAGGGAACAACCTTTTCCCATCCCCACAAATGTGAACTCCTAGGAAAAGAAAAAAACAAAAACAAAAACAAACCAGGATTATTTAGTATCAGCTACATCTCTGTGTTCACCCCGTCTCCCTTTGGAAAGCAACTCTCTTGGGATCAATGCTGTATAATGTAATGATTGATTAGGGATTTGGAAACTCTTGCTGGATGTTGTGTCTGGCTCACCTGGCATTGCCATACCACTTGTATTGTTACAGGATGGGTTCATAATCTCATCTCTTCAACCAACACTTTCTTCTGAAGTTTCAGAACCATCCTCCAGATACTTTTTTCACATCAGTAATTTCTGTTTGATGTCTCTTAAAGAGAACCTTTAGCTTTCTAATTATAACAATTATGAGCAGAGCTGTCCTTGTTCCCCAGTGCATGGGGAGGCAAAGTGTCATTCCAAGTCAGTGACCACCTTCCACAGATCCAACCCCCTCCTCATCAGACCACAACATCTGTGTGCTCTGCACAGTGGGAGGAGGCTGCAGCAGTGTGCTCAGGACGTTGCAGAACAGCAGAAAGCAGAGTACAGAGATCCAAACTGCATGGGAAAAAAATAAACAAGAGGGTCCACCTGCTCAATTAGCCTAATTTATCCTAATTGTCCCATTCCATGTGTGTCCTTTAACCTTCTAGAGTCACTGTGATTTCTCTATGTGTGTGTAGCCTTTACATGTACTGAACAAGTTTCAACTTTCTATACAAATCAGAGATGTGAATTCTTCCTTCCCCACCTTCTTTGACAGAAATATCCATTTATTTTGTGAAAGATGTGGAGAAACTTGTTGCTGGACCTTGTCTTTAGTGCAAATTTCCTTTCCCAGTGCCCCTTCTGCAGCACAAAAATCAGATTTGAGACCATTCATGCGAAAATAAGATTTCAGTCAGTTTAGCCATTTTAAAATTGATTATTTTCTCATTTTATAATTGATGTGTTTGATTCCTTAACTTCCTTGCTGAACAAATGTTCACTGAGTTTTTTTTCCCATTTTTTAATGTTTTTAACAGTTCTGACTTTGGCAGAGTAGTGACTGTGTTACAGCATGACATTGTGTAGCTGAGAATTCTTTAGGAAAAATCAAAGTTACAATAAAACCTAATATACTAGATTGATATCATGGGAGGGATAGTTTGGCTCTAAATATCCATCCTCTCAGTTACTCTCTGTCTCCACACACTAGAATATTTTCTACAACTACTATATTTACTTTATGGTAATAAATGCTGTTGCCAGGGAAACAGCCCCTTTTCCCACTAATCAAGCTGTGTTTAAAAAGCAGTAACTTGCAGAGATTATAGTGGTTAAAAACTTATCCTTGTGGATAGCAGACCCTTTCTTCTTCAGGCCATCTGACTGATTTGATGCTCAGGTGAGGTACCCGGCCTCTTAAAGAATTCATCACGATTTGACTTTTTTTTTCCAAAGGAAATATTGAATTCACCTTTTTTCCAGTAGAAATTTTTATTTATCTCTTGCTAAAGTATCTAGTTTGATTAAACTGAGCTTTGGTATGCAGGCATCAGAGTTCTTCCTGCAAAATCTGTGTGGCTTGGCTGATGAGTCTCACATCTCAAAGGCATCTAACATGCACACTAATTTCTGTGTTCATGATTCTTTCACAGGCAGAAAGAAACCCAAAAATCTCTAGGAACCTTCCCTGGGAATAAAAAAAAAAACAACAGAGAATGATAAAAAAGAGGAAGACATTTTCATAGCTGCTGAGGTGGCCAAGCTGACCTTTTTCGTAGTGTTTTCCTCATGACTAGCTCATAGAATTCATTGTTTAACTAACTATTACTATTATTATTATTAGTATTACTATTATTATCATCCAAGGGTTCTTCAGCTGGGGTGACTGACTGTACTCCCCAAGGGGACCCTCAGGGGCTCATTCAAGGCTGGGAGTTCAGTAGAAAGCTGGGCAGCCAACATGATGTTCAGCAGTGAGCAAAGGGGGCCCTTGTGACAATCCAGCTCTAATTGGAGCTGACAATGTTTATTTTCTGGAAGGAAACTTCAGATGACAAGGGTGGTTCCATTTGTACTTCACTAAAGTCAGATCTTCCTCCTAGGACAGGTTTTGCCCTGTTAAAGTACAGTAATTGCTTCTTCTATTAATTCTCTTTGTGGACAGATCTGCTGTCAGGAATAAGGAAATAGTTTAGACATGAAATGTTAAAATTCTTCATCTTAGTCTCTGTTTTCTAAAGCTGTTTTACATTTTTTTTTACAGTCAGTTCTTATGAATATTCATGGTAAGAAAGAATACTCACATTACTGCTTGTATAGGAACACAAAATCATTTCTAGGAAGAAATTAATTCTTATTGACTTTCATCTGTGTTTTCAGTCCTTAAACTAGGAAAAAAATTAAATTAATTAAAATAAATGGTTTGGAGAGAAAAAATGATACATAATTGTAGTAGTTCTCAGTTTTAGAAGATTCTGATAAATCCATAGAGTTTTCTCTCTCTTTTTCAAAGGTCTGTAGGTTAATTTCATATTCAAGGTGAACAGAAGGAAAGTTTTAAGTTCTAGTGGTTTAGATACATGTACAGCAGGTATGTCACTTTTGGGCATGGAAGGACACATTTGCTACGAATCTGGTGAGCCTTTGTCGAGTTCTGAATAGATCTGATGAATTCAGAGAGATATACTGCTAAATGTTAATAATGTAAAAAAGGGAAGATGAGATAATTGTGACAGCTGGGATTTCTAACATTAAATCTGGAGCAAATGTGACAGTCAAAAAGACCTGGAATTCCGTTTTCCTAGACAAAATCTGCTGCTGCTGCTACAGTTGCAGAAGCATAGAGCCTGGATTTGACTCAGAAGTCACTGAAATAATCATTTTGTGTAGGACAGAGGATGAGCTCCCAGCTGGGGACTGCCAGACAGTGAAACCCTGGGCCATTCCAGCTCTTGAGCATCTCTCTCTGAGGGTCCTGCTGCAGCAAATCTGCATGAGCTGCTCTGCCTGTGCCCAAATCTAACCCTGTGCCCTCTCCAAGAAGGAGCAGGGAGCTCACTCAGCTTGTTCCTAATGCAGCCATGAAGCCTTGTCCTTGCAGAATTAGGCAGCCTTTAGCAGGCACTTGGATAATTAACAGCAATTCCTTTATGTGCCACCACAGCAGGGCTATCAAGGACACAGGAGTGGACTAAACATGCTAATTTTTAATGGACTTCTCCATTCCCACAGGGCCTGTGTGAATGATCCCACTGGTGCAAAGTACAATGCAAGTATTGCTGTGCTGTCGGTATTAGTAAGATTTATGCAGATTTTAATGTGCAAAATTCTGGCTCAAGGCTGGGCAGCAGTTCAGGAGAGTTTAAATCAGGGCAAAGCTTGCAGCCAGGTCCAGAGCAGAGTAGTTAACATCACATCCTACCCTCAAACCTGCTGACAAGGTGGCAATACACATCCACAATAATCTGCGACTCTTGTGATGTGCTGCCACATTAACACAGAGACTGTTAATAAAATAATATCTCAATTAACATTATCATCAGGTAAAATGTGTATGTATTGGTTTAAAGCTTAAAAACACAGAATAATATGGGCTGATTAAAAAAGAAAAGTATTTTAGATTTTTTTTTTTTTTTGACAGCCACACATTTACATATACAAAAACATTTCAGCTCATTCAAATGCCTCATGACACACCAAAGTTTTTTCTCTGTTGCTCTGATAACACTGCTAGGTTAACACAACAGCCATGTACTGTGCAAATTAGAACATTTTCATACTATGTTAGAAACTAAAGTGGCTCCCTGCTGTTGACAGAGGCAAAAATCCCTGTACTCAGTATTCAGATTTTTCCATAAGGTACCTCCAGGTTATTTAGTGTTTCTCTACAGTTCATTTCCTTCACTTACTCGTGCAGCAGGAGATTTGCCTCTCATTCTCAAGGAAAGATAAAATAAGATTAAATAAATATTTACAATGAATATTTGGGGTTATTTCATATTTTCCTTGCCCACTGAATATTTGTAACTTCAGTTTCCTCCTTAGTGACAGATTTCCATTTTCCCAAGGAGTGTCTTCATGTTAGTTGTAATTTACTTGGCAGCTAATATATATTATGTAGGTCGTAGAATGTAATTTTTCATTATACCCCTGTAACTGAGTTTATTTCTTACTGCTTTCTATGTGGATCTGACAGTTTTGATCAATTAATTCTAGTTTACATGTAACACATCCAAGTTCACTTGAAGCCTGTCAGAAAAAAAGCAAATGTTAAGAATCACATACTATATCCTTGCCATATGAAAAGCAAAAAAAAAAAAAAAAAAAAAGCTTCTCAAACCAATCTTTAGCTAAAGCTTTAGGCAAAACAATGGCCCTCATCCTTCTATTATTCTTTAATGATAAAGAGAACACAGAGATTTTGTTGGACACAGAAAAAAAAATAAAAGGCAAAATTTAGAATGGACAATTAATTTTTCCCCTAAGAAAATATTCCTTTAGTATCTGTCTTTATTGGCTGAAAACAGTGACAAAAATCTGCTCCTCTGTGAAGTTGACTGCATTGAAGAAGTTTTCCCAGTGTAGAATTTTCTAGTTAGAGTTAAACTATGAAAGGTATAACCTGGTTATACCCAGAGAGTGGGAAGAGCTGAATGCTCTCTCCAGCAGTGACAATCCATCAATTTTTCTGTGGGGTCACAGCTCTGTATGGCTCATTTCTGCCTTGGTGATTACCTGGAATGGTTAAAACAGGGGTGAAATTGGCTGTCATCCTCAGAAGCTGCTGGTTGACACATTGAGCCCTGTAAGCAGGACAAACCATTAGTTATATTTTTATTGACAAGTGCCCGGTGTAAAATTTGGCTTTAGTTGAAAAGCACCAAGTTCACAGAGTCAGGATTGATATATGGCTGCAGGAATTAGACCTAAAGAAGACAATTTAAATCCTTTAATATATGTAGCTTAGCTGCAGTGAAGGACCTTAAACCACATGGGGATGGACACACACCATCAAAATATGTCAGAGATCAAAAAAAAAATATATTTTCAGTGTACTGATACTGCTTTTAGTTTCCTTCATTCACTTGCTGAATAATTGTGTTAATTGAAGCATCCTCAGAACTTTTTGAACAATTTCTTATGGATTTGGAAGCGCTCAAGTGCTTTTGACAGATAATTGTGTTTTAAAATTTAAATACTTTTATGATGAATTTTTGAGGCAGGTGGTGGTTTGATTAAATTTTAAAGAGCTCTGATTATGCAGAAAATGTGAAAAGTATTGCATACATTTGTAAGTGATTTCTCAATAAAATTTAAACATTATTTTCTTTGAAAAAAAATGTATGGGGACTTTAAGAGTAACTTCCACTATCTCTTTTGAGATTTTGATGTCTTTATATGTCTATTTACAACTATATCTCTCCATGACTAATATCTGAAAATCATGAATACAGAGTTTTGGGAATCTTGAAGTTTTTTGTTTAGTTGGTGTTGTAGCATTATATTTTTATGGTATGCTGTGTTGTTGTTTTTCTTTGGCAACATGAATGATTTAATTATCCAGATTCTCTAAATCTGTAGTAAACTTAAAGTTATTCAGACAGTATGGAAGAGCAAGAAACTCATAGACTTAAATATCAGCAAACCTGATTAAATGTAAATCATCATAAATTTAAATATCTCAGTGGAAAGATGTAGTGAAAGAAATGCATTCCAAACAGCTGTTTCCTATGGAGTACTGAGGAGACAACATCACCAAGGCTCAAAACTACCCTGGCACGATGAAAAGCTTGAAATTAAGTTCTTGATCTGTTGATGGGCTGTGATAAACACAAACTAGACATTATATTCCTAATTTTTTTCTCTGTTCTTGTGGGATTTAGCTTGTTGCAAACCATCTACAGATGACGTTTATATAAAATTATCATAGACCAGAGGTGGGAGGAAAGTGGAGGAAATTCATGAGGCATTTAAGGGTTCAAGGACCTGTCAGAGCTGGTATTTTGTCAATCTCTTCACAGTAAATGAAAAAAAAGAAAATAAACTACCACCCCCCCAAAAATATACATTAAAAATGTATTTCCTCCCATTCCTTTATTGATAAAATAGAGAATACATTGTCACCTGGAGCTGACCACTCCAGAGGGGGCCTCTGCAGCATCTACATTTCACAGTGTGAGAAGGCAGGTTTCTTGACACAATGAAGGAGAATAAGGAGATTCCCAGACAGGGAATCCCATGGCAGAGAGATCAAAAGGTTTTTTAATGTAGGAATTTCCTTGAGTCAACCAAATTGTTCTAGCTCCATAAAAATCCCTGTAGAGGGTTAGGAAAGTGGTCCCACTGCACAATGGTGTTGAGAGTTCTCAGTGATGTGCTCCTGTCACTAAGACACCAACTCTGGGACAAAATGCTGACCCCTTTTCTAAACACATCTGGCTCTATACTATGAATGTCATTACAAATGCAGCAGTGAAAATACACCAGTTATAAAATCAGCCACATGTTTGTGGAGCTGCTGCCTCAAGCAGCAGAGGAATTGCTCTGTGAGAGTTGCTCAGAGACTGCTTCCATGTCTATGTGCTTACAGCACTCACACCTGCATGAATGAAGTTCAGCTTCCAGTCCTGCCTGAGCTGAAAGAGGAGATGATGAATTGCTGACTCAGAACTGCACAAAGTGGGTTTCTGAGCCTGAACCTTCAGCACCCCTGGTGAGTGCACTGGCATTGCCATGAGATTTACATATGAGATTTACATTTCCAGACTATTTTGGTTAGGCACTTTTTGCTCCTCCTCTTGGTGTCTTCACTCTGAGCACAGGATTCAAGCTGCTGGGTGGGTTAAAGAGATCCAAAAAACACCTACAGTGAGTTGTGTGTCCTTATTTGTGTATGGGATGAGTAACATTCTGCACATCCTGGTAAATGTCATTCATCAGGGTGTCAGATATCCCAGAAATCCACATTACTTGGAATTGGAATACACCTTGCCAATACAGTACCAAGAGAGAACTCAGAGGAAAGGGTAACACAATTTGTCACTGGGCATGCAAGAAGGGAAACAACATAACAAAACAAAGCCACAAAGCCTGCACAAGCAGCTGCTTTAACAATGGCTGTACTCATATTCTAAGACAATTGCAAAGCATTGAGATAAAACTGCCAAAGATCAGGAGAGTCCAAAACGTGGACCACAAAAATGGCTGGCACAACACAGTATTGACATCAGGAACCAGAACAAACAGCAAGTGGTAATAGGAAGTGAAAAGGCATACAAGCAATTCCTCTGAATGACAAAATATCCTGGATAACTCTATTAGAAGAAAAGTTAAGAAAAAAAAAGTAGTTTTATTTTCTATTAACCAGTCTTGTATCATGAAAACTTGGTCTTCCTCTTTTTTTTCCTTTCCCCCTCCCCTCTCAATAAATGTCTTTGGCCAATATGTTTTCTATAGAATATAAAGTGTTGAACCTCTCAGAGAAATATTTTTCACTGCAGTACAAAATACATTTTTATTTATGAAAGTTCATCAATACAGATATATTATTCACAAAAGTGTTTAACCTGCTCACAGAAAAGCAGATCTAAAGACTCTGGGTTGGAAAATAATTCACCCAGACACTATGAAATGTAGGGAAGTGTTTTTGTCCAGCAACCAGGGATTGGCACCCTCATGTTTTTTTTCCATTAGAAGGTAGAATTTTATCATAAAATTGAATGGTAATTTTTTTTCCCCTATCATGGTTCTGACTGATTCAGGGCTGAATATCATAGAATGGTTTGAGACTGAAGAGACTTTTAAAAGTCATCTAATCCAGCCCCTCTGCTATGGGCAGGGATGTCTTTCAGTAGAACAGTTTGCTCCAAATCCTGTCCAAAGTGACACACCCTGGGATGTATTGAGGAACAATTTCTATGTAAAATCTGTTTCCAGTGTCTCACCCTTAGAGTAAAGAATTTTTCTTTAGGTCAAATCTAGATTTTCCTCTTTTAAGTTTAAAGCAATTGTCACTTGTCCTATTGTTAGAGGCCCTTGTAAAAAGTCCCTCTTGACCATTTAAATCCTGATTAGGCATCAAAACACTGCTCTGAGAGGTCCCCAGAGCTCTCTGTTCCCAAAGCTGAGCAGCTCAGTCTCTCAATCTTCACAGGAGAGGTGCTGCAGCCCTCAGAGCATCCACAAGGATCTGCTCAAACAGGGCACATGTCTTTGAGCTGTTCAGGCCCCAGAGCTGGACACACTGCTCCAGGGGGGATCCCACAAGAGCAGTTTATGTCCAATTTTCATCCACCTCTACCCCCAGGTCCTGCTCTCAATCCCCTCCTCACCCACTCTTTATTGGGGACTGTCCCCACTCTGGCACTGCACCTTGCAATGCCCGTGTGGAACTTGATGAGTTTCTCCTGGGACCAATTCTTGAAATGTGGAATGAAAATTCCTTGCTGCAGTCTCATAATAGCCTACTAATTTTTAAATTTTCTAAACTTGATAACAGATGTATCAATGCTTTATTTACTGGTTGCTGCTCAAAGCTTGTTTTAATAACAGGATTGTTAATTTCCTAGAGCTATATGTAAGGCTATCATTAGAACATTATTTTTTTGAGAAATGCTGTGCTAAAGAAGCTTTTTCATGTGTAGAATTTTTATTGATAAGATTGAATCACTTTCAATGTGGGGCTTTTTTCGCTTCACTGACAAAGTTACTAAGAGCATAGAATCAATAAGTTTATTGCTTTTTGAGATCAGTTAAATCCATTTATCAATTTAGAAGTCACTCTGCAGGAGGTCATTTAAAGACAACCAAAAGAAAGAGTGGAAGAAATAGATTGGAATTCATTATTTTTTTTTTGTGCCAAAACTACTTCCAGAGAGCTCTTTCCAAAGATGGCTTACAAAACAGGCTGGATTTTAAAAGGCAAGATGTCAGACCACGGGACTTGCTGTAATACTCCAATGAATAGGAAGAAATAGTTTGAACTCCTTCCTCTGCCTAAGTAAATACTGTATTTCTTTCTATCAGACTGTTCACATTGCTACCACAATTGCAGCTGTTGGCAATATAAAGCAAAACCAGCCTAAAACTGTGATGCTATGGGGAGAAGGACATATAGATATCATACTCTCAACTGTTCTGATTCACACACCAGGACAGACCTGACAGCATCTCTGTACATACAGAGGATATTTTCTTATGTGGCACAGAATTGACCATTTGAGACTGTCTGGCCTCCTTGGAAGTGTAAAAATTGTCACTCTCTAAGACCAAACTCATTCCCCAGTTGGAGCCAATGTCATCAGGAACACCAAAAACTATCTCAGTGACTTCAAGCACATTGTTGTTGAGGTTGAAGTCTCTTCACTAGACATACAGACAATAAAGGTACTAAATCTTTAGCCATATATGCTGTTTCTGTGTTCAAAGATGACACAGAAATCCCTACAGGGTAATTCCTCCCTTCCTAAAATATTTGATGTCAGATAACTCACCTTTTAGGGGTGCCTACACTTGAGATGAGAAATATATAGTGTGAAAAAGTAAAGCATTTTCCCAGCTATATATGCAAATATATGTTTAAAACTCCCTTTCAGCAAAGAAAACCCATGAAATGAAACACGAGGCAGACATGTGGAATTGGAAAATGATCACAAAAGCCTTTTCAGTCCAATTTATTACTGTTTGATGTTAGAACTAATAAATAAGGCTCTCTTGTAATGTGACACACCAGGGAATCTTCATAACAGATAATGCTGGCATCCTGGAATTCTGTGTTTGCTATTCGATCAGCAGATGGTGGTGATGTAACTGCCAATGACTTAGAAAAGAGACAAAACTTCAGGAAATAAGAATTTACAAACTGCAGGCTTCAGTACGTGGTCAGGTGCTTTATCTTCATCCTTCAAAAAGTGGGTTGTAATATTTATGAAATATGCATTTCAAGATTGTAGAGGAAACCTGCTGAATATTTCATTTTCAATCATCTGAAGTAGTAAAGTTACAAAAGAATGCCTTTAAGCTGAAAAATGTAGTTTTACAAGCAGAACAACCCAATTTGGGAAATGACCAATGCTTTCTTCCACTTTTGTGTTTCCAAAGTGGGCACTTTCAGCAGCTGGCTCTGCAGTTTTTATTTTTTAATGTTCTGTAAGATCTTGTTTGCTGAATAATGCTTCCAGTTGCTGCTCACATCATCTGAACAGCATATATTTTACTGCTGGGTAGCAGAATAGGTTTTCTCAAAGATATTCTGGCTGCAGACAGCTTTGCTGTTACTTTGGGCTCATCCACAGAAGGCGAGATATGCAATGGAGTAATTTCAGAACTGAACAAACTGGTTAGTTGTGATGTTTGCTATCATGTCATTCAGGCCAGAATGTAACTCAAATACAATTTAATTTATCTAAGTTTCAGCCATTGCTGAGGGACGAGATTTAATAGCCTAACTCTGGAGTTGCCTCCTGCCAGTGACTACAGAGGAGAATTCAGATGTTTGGCCTTGAGTAGAAACTTCTAGAAACTTCTAGAAAAATGAAACCAGGTGAGAACCATCATGCACCAGGTACAGCAATCATCAATGGCAAAATCACTTTGCCTTGGCCTCAAAAGTAAATTGTTCTGCACAATTACACACCTAATTATTAAGTGCTTTTTTCTTTTGCCTGAATTTTGGCAAATCCCAATAGTTTCGTTGCCTATCTTTTGGTACTGTAGGCATTTCCTTTAGCAAAAAAATTAGACTTTTTCTTTTCTAAATCAACAATTCTAGGGCTTGATCATCCATTAACTACCATATCAGTGAGCTCAGCAGTGTGATTATGTCACATGTAAGAACTCACATTCATGTTATTGGTTTCATAGCGATTTCTTTTCTATTTAAACACACATCTTTGGGCTTTATTAGGAGAAAAAGTAAACAAGGATTTCTTAATTTCCCTTTTCTGTGACATTCATTACCCTGCACAGATCTGTAACATCCTGTATTAATCACCTCAAAACTGAGCATTCTTGCTATGCCTTCAAGAACTTCATTAGGCTTCTTTAGGTCCTTTCAATTTCTGCTATACACTTTTGAGATGAGATAATGGAGAAGGAACATTACTACAAAAGGCTAATCCAGGAAAGAACATTATGATATTATTATAGTTACAAATTTGGTTTCTAGACCTCTAAATGTGTTTATGTTTTGTTTGCTCAGTTTCAGCTACACAAAGAATTACCTCTAAAGGCTACAAAGACTTTTTCTGTAATGATTTGAGGTGCACTCTAAGTAGGTTCCAGTGTAGGTTTGCTACCTTATTATTTTTTGTTACCTTTGTCTCCACAGTTGAATGTTCATCTATTTATGCCACACTTATCTTAAATATATCTAAACCCCTATTTTCATTCAACCATAAATCAATAGAGTTAATGTAGTAGAGAAAAACACATGGTCTGCAGAAAAGAACTGTGGATAAGCATGAGGGCACCATTAGGAATCAGCTCCCTCCACCAAACAACACCAACTAGACCTAAATCTTCACTCATAAATGTTTTCTAAATGTCCTTTTAAAAAAACCAAAAAACTCCAGTTAAGAATGTTGCAATATTTTTGCACAGGCTTGCCTGGTGTTTAATTTCTGTTAATATTAAGGCAGAAGCTGAAGCTTACTGGTGCTTATTTCAATGTAATGAGTAGGTATTTCTATTGATCTTTACAAAAAACAATCCAAACACTTAAAGATTGTATTCCTTCAGTCTATTTTTTTTTCTTGATAAAGACCATGTATTCTCTCAGCCTTCCATCCCAGAAAAACATGGTAGTTGATCACAGCAGCCCTGGTGATCTTGAAAATAGCATATCAGTAACTTTATTGGGTCTTTCTGAAAGATGTCACATATCTATCTGCCTTTACTGACTCAGAAAGTTTCTGTGCTGTTGAAAATGTTCCAACTTCATGCATAGCACTGGTAAATTTATAGTCACACCACATTTAAACAAACATACCTAGAAATGTTTATGCCATAAGCAAGTAGAGAATAGGGTTTTTAAAAATGCATGTCATATTTGGGGTATGCTCCTATAATGGATTCACAAAGTTAAGTTGCCTGTTCCTGTTTTTTTTCCTCCTTACTACAAAACACCAGATTTTGAGGGAGAAATTGCAATGCCTTAAAATCTAGGAATGATCAAAATTTAGGGAAAACCTGCAAATTCTGAGGTTATTCTGAGGAACTCACAAATAACTCACAAATATAAGGGCCTAAACTCACAAGTGTTTTATTATTGCATTTCCCAGTTTTCTGTACTTTGTGATGTGAAGAAAATTTCCCCAATTTTAGAGGAAGTGGATGTTCTTGCTCCTTTGAAAACTCACTTTTGCAGCTGAATATTGAAACAACAAGTAGCAACTGATGGGAAGAGAAAATATCTCCAATCATTGCCTTCAGGATTTTGCTGCAGGTAAAGGAAAGGTTCCCTACATTTTTAAGGAAGTTAGAGAAAGCAATTTGGTTTGAAAAATTACCTGTATGAGATGATCACAATTACAGCCTGAAAGACACAGCAGGCTTGAAATGCCCTTTTGCCTTTCAAGGCTCTCAGTGCTTCTGCTGGCTGAGGGTGAGAGATTCATATTTATTTGCATTTACAAAAGAAAATAGACATTGGCTTCCAGGAGCTTAATTACTAATCCAACCTTTATGCTTTTTTATGTTTCATAATTATAGGAAAAGGCAAATATTCACACAATATATAGGACAGTAAATAAGAATATAATTAGATTTTTTCAGGCTGATCATATTAGCTAGAATGTTTTCTTATACACAAGGAAAAACTGATCTTCAGAAAAGCTTCTAGGCTGGGTTTAATAGTCACATCTTCTCAGCATAGAGACTGTCTTGCTTTGTCTGCTCATTCATTTAAAAGTACCAAAAAAAGGCAATCATCTGATCTTTCTTTTCATAAGTAGAAATTTAATATCAACATGCTAGAATTAAAGCAAAACATCTTTCTGCTTCATCTTAGGCTATTCTTTGGCAGAGATGGGGAAATACAGAAAGATCTGAAATCTAACAAACACCTGTGAATGAAGGGAAATTAAGGCTGCATTCAGATGACTGCACAACAGAAGTCACAGAATTCACACCTTGAGAAAGAGATGCACAGAATTATGCATTATTATGGGAAATATCACTGTGTGTTCTAAACAGAGACCTCAAATTGTATATGCTCTGTAATGAGAAATATTAGGAGAGGAGAAAAATCAAGCTTCCCATGTATTATTATTGTCCTCTCCACTCACTGGTGAAAATGTGGCTGATACTGTCAAGTAACTTTACAGTAGTGTAAAGATAAGTATATGAGAAGAGTCTGTTAATAAATAGGGCTGATCCCTCCATTTCTACTTTACAGAGGACCCAAGAAAAAAAAATCCTATGTTTCAGTTGTCTCTGATGCTCACAGGCTTCTGTCCAGCATCAGGATTTAATGCTTTGAGCTCATCCTTACTTCAGACTCTCCCAGTGATAGTTTGTGAGCTCAGCATATGCCCAGATTCCTGATATTAAAAACAAGCCCTTGATTTCTTCTAAAATATTTATACACTCTCTGAGTAGGCAGAAAAGTTTATCCTAACAATGTGGACCCCTTGGAACACCTGTGCTCCATAGGGCAGGAGTTCCTGAAGCAAAGGATCCATTTTAGTGCAGTTTTGTAGAAAGGAACAAGCAAATCTTAAGCAGTTCCCTTCTGCTGTCATAAATTGGGAGGAAATCTGCCCCAACAAGAACCTCCTGCCAATAATGTTTATACCTTTTTCTTTTCCTTCACATTAAAGCCTTATCTAAGGGCTTCACCTGAGATGGGAACCCCTGTGTGGAAACTGCACAAATGGAACAGATGAACAAAGCTCTCCTGCTGATAGAGACAGCAGCACAGGAACACGACTTCTGCATGTAATGAAATACACATTGGCCTGAGGTCATGATAATCTCAGGTTTAGCTGTCACCTTCTATACACCTGAAAATTCACTCTTGCAAAGGAAAAATTGCTTCCCCAGCACCCTCTAACAGATTTTATAAAAATAGCAGTACAAAGACATTAACTTTACAGAGAGGAAATTGGAACACAGGAAGATTTATTAATTTGCCTGTAGAATGACTGCATGGCACAGTAGCATAATTCTTAGAGTTATTTTACAACAGCAAATAAAATAGGGCTAAGTGCATTTTCTGTCCCCGTGGTAGGAAGATCAGAAAAGTTTAATGGTGGCTGAATTCTCTTCTCCCAGAGAGCAGGGCTCAAACCTGAGCACCAGGATTTGAGGTACAGCCTCACCAGTGCCCAGCACAGGGAGACAATCACTGCCCTGGTCCTGTGGCCACACTATTGCTGATGGGGACATTGGACTTCTTGGACATCTGGACACATCTTGGACCATGTTGTGCCTTTGTCACCAACACCCTCAGGTCCTTTTCTGTCATGCAGCTGCTCCAGCCCCTCATCTCCTGTCCTGGAGCTCTGCAGGGGTTGTTGTGCCCAAAGTGCAGACCCAGCACGTGCCCCTGTTGAACCTCAGACCACTGGACTTGGTCCATCCATCCAGCCTGTCCAGATCCTTCCTGCCCCTCAGCAGATCCACACTTCCACCCAGCTTGGTGTCCAAACTGACTGAGGGAACCTTCCTCCCCTCATCCAGATTAACAATAAGAAATTAAACAGCACTGGCCCCAGATCTGTTCCCCTGGAGAACACCAGCTGTGACACTCCACACTGGATGTGGCTCCAGTCCCCACTGCTCCCTGGGCCTGGACATCCAGCCAAAATTTCACCCAGCAAATTCTGTACCCATCCAAGCCATGAGCAGCCAGTTTCTCCAGGAGAACATGGTGGGAAAGGCTTTGTTAAAGTCTAAGTAGATCAGATCCACAGACTTTCCCATGTGAGGTACCCTGTCACAGAAGATCAGGGTGGTCTGTAGGACCTGCCTTTCCCAAGGCCCTGCTGGGTTTGTCCTGTACCTGCAGTGTGGTGGCACTCAAGGTGATCTGATCCATGACCTTCACTGGGAACAGCCTTTAAGATTTCCCTTTTGAAGAATGTGCAGCCTTCCTGGACTCCTTTGCCCTCCAGGAATGTCTCAGCAGGGACTCTCCCTCCCAAGGGATTCTCTCAACCAATCTTCTAACCAGGCCAAAAGCTGCCCTCTGGAAGTCTGAGGCAGAAGTTCTGCTGGCAGCCCTCCTTATTTCTCCAGAAACTTATAATTTTGTGATTGCTGTGCCCCAAGAGGGCTCTGACCATCATATCACCAACAAGTCCTTCTCTGGTTAAAATCAGCAAGTTTCACACCCTCCAGGAACCTCCAAGACTGTTTCCTCTCTGCTGGGTTGCATTTCCAGCAGACATCTGGAGTTGGACTTCCCCATGGGAAAACAAAATATTTAGGAGTCATCCTAAGCATGTCCTCTCCATATTTTATCTAGTATCATGTTGTACTGCCAAACTAGGAAAATTTAATTTGAATCATAACTCTCATTTAGTCAAATTTCTTGTCTGAGAATGTAACAGATCTTGGAAGGGGTACTTGGACATTCAAACCCCACAGTATTGCCATGAAGTCTTAGCTGGCAAAATATGAAGCTAATGAATTGATTAATGCTATTATCAGAGTGGGCTTACCCTTAGAAAATTCAACAGATCAGGGCACTAATTTTATGTCTTCTCTGCTAAATGAGGTGTGCAAGCTGTTAAAAATTCCCCCATCACACAGAGTTTCGTATCAGCCAGAAACAGATGGGCTTGTAGAATAATCAAACACTTAAGCAGATGCTAAGAAAATTCATCAGCAGTGAACCAAAACATTGGGATAAATTGTTACCTTTTGTTTAGTTTGTCTATTGGGAGGTCTCTTAATCATCAATTGGTTGTTCCCCACACCTTTCCAAAAATACTCAGGAGGCAGACGCTCTGAATTTGTGTTGTTTGCAAATTATTCGACATTTGGCAGCCTCACATTTTCACCCAGATAACATCCTTTATAATTACACTGTTCACATATGTAAATAAGGCCCCAAGCCTGCAGACAGAGTGACATGACTGGAAGGGTATAACATGTACATGAATGACAGCAGTACTTCCAAACTTTATGAAATCTTTATGAAATATTGATGCTGTCTGTGGAACCCCTGCAAAGAACACATTGTTACAGCTGTAGATGGATGAAGCTGAACAATTCTCAAAATCAAAGCAGTGACATTGAGACAAAGGTAATTATTAGTCTTGTTTAACTTCCTCTCAATCAACAACAGATTCCTTGCAAAAATTTAGAGTAGTGTTAGGACAGGGAACACACAGATTTGCACTTATTTTTTGTATCATATATGTCCATTTCCCAGATCTGAATATTTTTTCAGCATACCTGGGATAATTCATTCATGGTTAACAGACAACAAGACAATTTTATCTTCAAGTTTGATGGTTTAGGGTTTGGCATGTGGTCTTGAACTGACCTCAGAGTGATACACTCAGACTGCTTCTGGTGCTGAAAACATAAAGTTTCATGACAATATTTTTGGTGGCTCAGGTTCTTTCTCATGCTACTGAGCATTGTCATTCCATTGAGCTATAATATCAAGCAGAAAAGTAGTGCTACTGTATTTTGGATGACTAACAAGGCATGAAATATAGCTAAATCTTTCAATGAAGCTATTTAATTTTCAGTGATACACTGTATCTTGTTACTCGGGAAGCTACCAAGCCACTCGTTGAAAGTTTAGCTGATGATTAAAATGTCTGTAGAAATACCAATGAAACAGTGTCAAGGAAAAACATATATATATATATATGTACACACACATATGGTCTTTAAGAGTCCCAGTTCTGTTGAAAAATATGGAAATGTAAAAAACTGTAAAATTTGGCTCTGTGGATTCTCCAGGAATGCATTAAATTAGCTTAATGTCTTGTATAGTTCAAATTATTCTTTGCCTACTAAAGGTTGTTGGCAAAGCTCATAAAAATGTTGCTCACCATCAAAATATCACAAGAAGATTTTGTGACTGAAAGAAGAAAATTTGTCCTATATTGCTGTGGGACAAACCTTTCAATTTTCACACTCTACCCAAAAGAGAAATCCCGCCAACTTTTTTCTTTTACAAACATCACCTTTTTTTTTTTTTTTTTTTTTTTTTTTTTTTTTTTTTTTTTTTTTTTTTTGTTTTTTTTTGTTAGAATTTACAACTAATTTAGTTTTGTTCCAAAACATTGTATAGAAATTAGAAGAATCAAGAAGTTCGTCTCAGTTTTGTCATGGTAAAATGTTGCGAGAGACAGGGAAGCAAATGGAGGAAAATAAAGATGAATAACTACTCATTCATCAAATATTTATGAATGATTCATGGATACTTTGGGTTATCATGAAATTGTAGTGTTTAGCATGCAGGCAAAAATAAACAGAAAATGAAAGTGAAGCAAATTGTTAAGTAAAATCAGGTCATGAGGATAATAAACCTGAAGCCAAGTTTTGAAATGAAATTGTGCCCCTTTCAAGGCACATTGGTAATGAAAGAGTGAAAAAAAGAAAAGAATAATTAAATATTAGATGCCTTTCAGAAAATGTAAACCCCATCATCCTTCAGATTCAACTATTTTCTTGCTCTCCTAATTCTTTATTCTGTGAAAGTATTCTATATTGAGAATATCTGTTTTCTCTCACTCCTTTTTCTGTGTTTCCTTTCTTGAGGTTTTCCTGTCCTCAGTGTTTTCTGATGCTAAGTATTTGAACTCACTTTAAAAGATCACAGGATTTATTTGTTTCCATTGTCTTCTTGCTTCATTCGATTATTTAGTCTTACCAGGTTAAATAGAATTTTCAGGGGGGATTGATAGTCAAAAAAAGTGATGGGGGAAAAAAATGGAAAAAAAAAACAAAACTTGTATGTAACAGAATGGATCTGTTGAGCAACATCTCTTTTGCAATGTCCAGGGAAACTGGCTGTGAAGATGGCAGTGTTCAGTCTGTCCTTTCACTTAATTTCATGATTCAGAATATTTTAAAGAAACACAGGAAAAAATTATTTTTCACCCCATTGACCTCTTTCCTTCTTTTATGAGTGAAAGCTGTGTTCAGCAGAGCTGGGTTTATTATTCTTTTCCATGCCATATATCTGTTTACCTAAGAGGCTCTTGCCTTCATGCTGGATAATCCAGTTGGACTTTTCAGGCTTTCACAATGGTTAATTTTGAAAACATACATCTCAGCAAGCAAAAGAAAAAACTAGGGAAAAAAAAAAAAACAAAAAACAAAAAACAAAAAAAAAAAAACACAAAACCCAAAAAACCCCAGAGTACTTGATTCTTTCCTTTAATTGTACATTAGAAGTTTTAATTTTAAATTCCCAGAAAAGTTATCTTTACTCTTTAGCTTAAGTGTTGCTTCTAGATTAATATCTAATTTAGGAGCATCTATCATTTTCCCTTTGTTGAAAATTCTTTTCATAATAACAACTTTCAAAGTAGCTAAAAAAAAATCCTTGTGATACAGCTCAATAAAATGTTTGCAGATCTGAATCCCATCATAGTTTATGGTGATTAAAACATGAAATTGGACTTGGTATTTGGTCTTTGAGAGTTCTGCTGTAATTTGAAGCAGACAGACTTAACAACAAATAATTGTATTTATGTCCTTTTTACCTCAGGGTTTCAAACTGTGATAGGGATAGCTATCATTTTTTCAAAAGGATACTTAGAAGATATCAGAGATTAGGTTTGCTGTTATCCTCCTCTTTACTATGGGTTTCATTAACTATTCTGACCAACACACTAGCAAAGAAGGGGCTGAGGTGGTGGGTGCTGATGCATTTCCAAGAGAAGAGAAAACATTAGGGCATCTGTCTTTCACAGGGTATCTATATTTATTTTCTCTGAAGCAGCATAAATACAAAAATATTAAATGTATTGTTTAAATTATGAAGAGTGCAACATGCACCTGACTCCTATAAATCAGATTTCTTGGTTTATCTTTTGGTATTGTTTGTTTGATTTGTTGTGGTGGTTTTTTTTTTTTTTTTTTTTTTTTTTTTTTTTTTTTTTTTTTTTTTTTTTTTTTTTTTTTTTTTTTTTTTTTTTTTTTTTTTTTTTTTTTTTTTTTTTTTTTTTTTTTTTTTTTTTTTTTTTTTTTTTTTTTTTTTTTTT
>WEIU01013678.1:0-14757 GCA_013389925.1 Aegithalos caudatus
TAGTTAATTAAATTCAGATGTTTTGGTTGAAGAAAAATAAATTCAACGCACAGGGCTGCTGTTTACTTGCATAGAAAAAACAGAACAACTAGTAACAGTGAGACTCCCTAAAACCAGAAGTAGCAAATAAAAATATGAGATTTGTTTTCAAATTTCATGTAAATGGAATGGTCCAGGATTGTATAGAAATTAGTCATTATCATCTTAGTGGAGAGCAAGCAGAAGACAGTACAGCAAAAAGTGAAAAAATAGTAACCATTTCCACTAAGTACATCAAATATTAAATCCATTTCAATGTGAGTGAAAGATACCAAAACATTATATGTAGTGTAGTTTATTTGGGTTTTGACTGATTTTTTTTCCAGTTTCAGTTTTGAGACACTGACACTTGTTATACTTCCCAGAGCTTATTGATAGACTCTTCTATTACTGAGTTTTTCTTCCCTGTGAAAATACTTTTAGAATTATCTTAACCTTTTCACAGCAACAGTAGCAGATGATGATAGTAAAGTGCTGCAGGCAACATAACTACAGACATATAAACTGAAAACATTAAGTATTTTCAATGTAAGCAGATCTCAAGAGTGTTTAGCTGTCAAAATCCTAAGGTTATGAAACATTTCTTCAGTTTTGGATGAAAATGAAGTTTGACAGAACTTCTAAAGTCCTAACTTATAGAACCTAAACATATTTCTGTTGTGGGAATTTAGTTCACTTTCCAGTAGTAAAGAACGTAATGTCATTCAGACGGCTCAGTGTTTCCACAAGGACAACTGACATGACTTAGAACATTTTAATTTTACCTGTCCTAAATAATTTTTTTTGTCTCCAGATTAGTAGAATCTTAGTTTTCCATTTCCTATGCAGTGCTATATAATGAAGTCATCTATCACACTGTGGTTTTACCTGATTTGAATTTTGAGTCTTCTCCATCTTAAGTATCTTTATCTTGTTCTCCCTAATGTCTCCCTCAGAGATCCTTCTACCATCTTTATTACTTCTCTGTAGAGTTTCATAATCATCCTGTATAATTCAAGATGCAGTTCAACAAGTATTAAAAGACCTTCACACCTTTGATCTATGCTACTACTTCAGTGTTCCTAAAATAAATCTAAGTGTTCTAGGTAAGCCCACTACATCTGCTTTGGAATTAGGACAAGTTCTTGTATTGGAAAAGGCAATTTGGTTAGGAATGTTCTTCTGGCAAAGAGGTGCTGGTGAACATCTGGCCCTTATCCCTGTTACACTACCACATACAATCAGCTTCGCATCCTGAACATACCATTAGTTACTCCCCTTTGTCTCCTTTCTCATAAAATTATGGTCTTTCATAAGAATTTTCTCTAATATCCAGAAAAGTCCCGAGGAAACAGAGCAACTTTCCACCCCAGAAAAACCCATGGGAATATAGAGCTCCTTGAAACCAGAATTTCCAGCACCACCAACCTTAATTGGTTGGTAATGCCTTTGATCACCAGAGAAATTCCACTGAACAGGTAGTTTTTTGTTCAGAGCCCTTGCTCTCCAGATCTAATTAATTCTGAAATACTTCTAATAAATTTCCACTTACCTTGCATGTTAATTATTCACAACTACAGCATTTTGAAGGGCTATAACTCTAAGAATGATAGTCATTTATTTTACCAGCTACTGCCCCAGAGCAAAGCCAGGAATACCTGTTAAGAGTATTTTCATGCCTTCTGGAACCCTAGGGTCTTGTGCAGGTCTGTGCATTATCTTGAAAATAAAGTGAGAGGCTCTCATATTAGAGAAATTGCAGCAACAGACTTGACAGAAAACAACACATTTTCTAGGTCAACACTCCCAACACAATAAATGCTTTTCACAGTTTAAGAATACAACAAACTCTAAGCACTCAAAGAAGAGCAGCTTCAACTGCCCATTCTGTCAGTAACAACAAACTCCAACATGCATAGTGCAGCTTGTACTTATTATCCCAACATCAGGCAATGATGTTCACGTTTCATAATCCAGAGCAATCTAGCTAATCATTTCACTGAATAGTGTCTTATGAAATGTTGATGGCCATTTTCTGCCTTGGAAATTTGGATTAAGCATCTAGGATGATTTGAGCTAAAATTAGAAGAGTTAGTATTTTCTGGAATGTTATCTGGAATATGCACCATATGATCTGACAGCTGCACTGGGGAAGGGGAGCAGATCCTTCTCTCTAGCATCATAACAGAGAGCTAGGAAATGCAGCTCTTCAAGTGACTGCAGACCACAAACCCAGAAGTTACCTGCTCATCTGGCTCTTCATGACCCTTCACAGAAATAAGAACAAATCTCTGGAGGTGAAGAGAATTCTAAAAACCCCATAGAAGCCAATTCAAACTAAGGAAAAGTGATTTAAAGAAAACACTCTGTTCCACTTCTTACTGTACCAAAAATACCAAGCACTCACCTGGGGACACCGAAAAAACACCACTTTTTTTGTCCTGGAGAAAGGGGAAAAAAAAAAAAAAAAAAAAAAAATTTTTCAAAAAAAACTTTTAAGAGAAACACAAAAGGAAAAAAAAAAAAAAAAAAAAAAAAAAAAATCTTTCCAAAAATAGTTTTAGAGTAAGACAGAAAGGAAAGTTTAGAAAAACAAAACAAAAGCAACAACAAAAAAGGAACAATATGTAACCATGCAGAAAACACATATAGTTGAAGCAAAATATTATCTTGCTCTGAAACAGTCTCATGTATGAAAGATTCTCCATAATGAAAGGTTTTCCATCAGCTGTGCATAAAGACACATACCTCAATTTAATAATCTAAGTAGTGGATAGAAAATCATGAAGTAAAATTATGTGGATTATTCAATTTAAAAATATGGTTTAAATTGCATTCCAAGTAAATTCCCAGTTAAACATTTTTTGAAGCAACAACTAAAAACCTTTAGCAAGAGAGAAAAGGGTTCGTGTAAAGGAATATAGTGGGGCCAGGATTTTTCCACATTTCACACACATCCAAGAAAGAAAAAGAAAAAAGTTTATTTGCGTCTATAAAGAAATGTGTTTTGATAATTTGTTCCCAAATAAAAATATTTCACAGAAACATACAACAGTGTGAGATGGGAGGGATCTTTAACATCATCTAGACCAGTGTATCACAGATCTTGTTCTGTGCTTTGAGACAACTAATGAGAAACGTGCTTAAATACCAATGGAGATAATATCAATTTTTTATTACTTGTTGCCTTACGATGGGTACAAAAACAACTTGGAAATTTCTGAGGATTCATATTATCTTGCACTACACTCTTGGGCTCAACTGAAGGCATTCACATTAATATGACAGCACTTCTTTAACTCTTTATGAAGAAACCTCATAAAAAAGTCAGAATTTGTAATATATTAAACAAGACACCACACACATGCATTCACAATACATTCACTGGGAAGGAGAGATCACCAAGAAGTTACTTCCAGTCTGCAGAAAAACAAGTTGCAGAGTTGAATGTGAATTTCTACAACAATACTAAGTATTTGGTTCCAATGCATATTTCAGCACATTTTCAAGTTATTTTTCCTAAAATAACACTCTCATAGAAGTGCTCTTGTTGAATGACACAGAACTGTTTAAAGAGCCTTTTTAAATGTTATTAGATATGCAGTACTTAGCAGTCCATCCCCCTTTTGAATTAACAGTCTGCTTTTGTCACAGAGAAAAGCTTCAGACATTTACATCTGTGTGTATTTTCAGGTATAATCATGGTCCATTACATACAAGGAAAAAAAAAAAAAATCCAGGACATTTCAGCTTTAAATTATGATTTTATAACCATAATAAAATACTACCTGTTCCACCAAACTAGAGAGACTACTAAAAAACCAAGGTGAATTCTCTCACCGTAACAGGACAACAGAAGAGGTGTGCTTTCCTAGTTAGTTTAGACTTGTGTCAAACACAACTGCCTGCACTATCCATAACCATAGCTTCAGCTATGATAGTGGTGTGATATGCTGCTGTTGCTGCACAGAGCAAAGAAATCCAAAGCAGAGGAATCCTCATCATTATTAACCTGACAGCAGAGGTATCTTTCCTGATTTAAAAATATGGAGTGAGAGCAATAAAAACTTAGGAGACTTACTTGAATTTACTTCTACAGAGATACAAAAAATGGATCTTTTTCTGTCCTTCACACTTCTGCAGATCTCTGAGCACCAGAAGAAATGCAGGTTATGTAATGCCACGAGAAGCCCTTTTAAGATATTTGTTCAGGCCCACTCTTCATTCTCAGAAATCACTCCAGATCTGCCTTAAATTGGTGACATGAATCACCTCTGGTGGGGAAAAAAGCAAACAACAAAATAGGCTATTTCTGCAAAACAGGGAGCAGTGTCACAACCCACCAATGGGACAAGTGACGTTCAGGTTGAACAAAGACACCAGACCACGTGTCAGGGAACTTGTATGTTTATTGAAGAGTTGTTCAGGATACCTCCCTTTCAGCCATCCAGGAGCCACTCTGGCAGCCACAGTCACAGCACCTGAGCTGAGACCAAGGCTCCTTTGTAGTTAAACACCTCACACTCACATAGTCTGACCAGATTCCCTCACTTGCTCAGCCCCAGATTTCCCATAACAGAGTCATCATAATCTCGATCCTTAAAATAACTCAATCATAGTACAATAACAAAATAAATGCTCCCAAAGCCAATATCTCATTCCTACCGCAGCATCCAACACCTCTCCCAGTAATTTCTCCCACTCTGCAGCCATACAGGGCACAAAGTGCAGCTGTTGGATAACGCCCCTTTTTATGTGCAGCAGAGATTCCAATTTTGCCCTTTCGTTTTGCTACTAATCTGAACATTTCTGTAAGGAGACAACCAAATTTCATGAATGGTTTGGTGTTTTTTTTAAGTCAACCAAAACTTGTGAATGTTTTTGTAAAGCAGTAGATAGATTTTGTAGAAATTTGTTTCTTTCATTTTGCACTTTATCTAAACATTTTCATAGTCATAAATCTTTTTGTTCTTTCAGACTGCATCAGCACAACACATAAGACACACTCAGGACACACTTCACCTGGGCAGACGAGGATGAGGCAAGCACTGTCCACAAAGGGAAAGGGTTCAAGGCTTAATGTGTCCTATTCCTGCATGTTCCAGACTCATCCTATCCCCCATTTAGGGATGGAGAATGCTGAGTCCATCCCAGAAAAAAATATCATGGGTCTGTTCAATCCATTTCAGCCTCCTGTCCATGACATCAATTTACTGTCAGTGTCCACAAAAAACTCCTCAAAGCCGCTGGCTCACAAGTCACAACACACCAGTTCAAATGTGTGATTCCTGACAGTCACAGCCGTTACACTGATTTGAACAGGCTGACATACCCCAAAATTCAGCAGGATTAATCAATATATCCCATGTGGGGTTTTTTATTATTTCTACTCTCTCACTCCTTTTCTATACTATTTAAGTCAGAGTTGTAAATCAATATGTTTAAATATCATGTAGGGACAATACTGGACATAAAATGTATGTCAACACCATGCAGAAAAAAAAACAAGTGTTTTTCCATTGAACTTGTGTGGTTTTCAAGCTTTCAGTAAAATGGACACCTCTAGTAAGCATCCATCTTCACAGCCCCATTCAGCTACTTCTTAAATCGGAGACAGATCATAGAATTCCTTGACAAGGATATAATTATGTTAAAATTTTATACAAGTTCAAGAAGAGAGCGGATATAATCACAAAAACCAGGGTCACCTAACTGTGGAGAAATCATGGGTGGCTCTGAAATTCCCTGGAAATGATCAGTAAAAATTGGAAAAGAATCAGGAACGTGTATTGTAGACACTTGTCGTGTCCTATTATTCTTTGTAATGCCACTTGTCTTGTTCTTTTATTCTTAGCTTGTTTATACCTCCCAGCCATTTATCAGAGATAGAGTAAGAATGCACGACTGAGTACATAAGCTCCTGTGGTGTAGTTTTTCTTCAGGCCTCTTGGCATGGAAAAATCTTATTTCCTTGCAATTGGCTGGTTCATAAAACCCACGCCTTTGTAATAGCTAGTAACTAGACTTCCACACATCAGCATCAGCTCTTGGAGAGTAAAGATACTAGCCAGTAAAATCTGATATTCTAAACTAAATAGCGGCACTGCTATTCACAGTTTAAAAAACATTGTTTTCTATCCCCTTAAGAGCACAGCTTATTTTCTCAAGTAATCCAATAAACAAGTGCCTGAGAAAGGTTTTTTTCCTAAGACATTATCCCAAAAGTTCCTGCTCACTTCATCTCAAATTAATGGAATTAAACTTGCACATCACTTCTCCAAATGTACACCTGGCATTTTCTGTTTCTTCCTTCAGCTCTAATGATCACCAAAACTGCTAACACAATCAGCTGTGGTTCACATGTTTTCTGCAGTAGTATTTTGCTCAGTCTGAGTCCATTAGTAAGACACATCTCTAGCTTGTTTGCAAATGACAGTCACTCTGGACATATGACATTATGGCTCTCTAATCCCTTCTGGGAACATAGCCTTTCTTTGACTTTATGCCTCTGAAATACAGCACCTACAACCAATATATTTGCACTGCTGTCAGAATCATAGAGATCTTTATGAACTCACATATGATAAACCTGTCCATCATTCCTAGCCACCCAGTCAAGCAGGGCTGCTGGCAATACCTACTGTTCCCAGCTCTCTCTCCTGTTTCTGCTAAGCCTGAAAACACTATCCTGGGATTTATCATTCCTGTCACTGTTGTGAGGCTCCAAACTATACTTGAACTACTTGCTCTCGAGGCAATATATATAAACAGATAGAGATATAAACTACACAGATACCGACATACCCCATCTAACTCATACTGAAAAAATATACAATTTTAAAGAAAATTACTGTTTAGGAAGCTATGCTTTCCAGATATAGTGAAAGTTTTAAAGCTAAAGTCAGAAGTTAAAATGCACAAGGACAACTAGGTTTATGTTCCACTTTTGTTCTAGTCTATCTTCACTGTTACCTCAAACAAATTAAGAGCACTGGGGTTTTTGAATATCCATCCCAAAATACATACAGGATCAATCAGCCCAGTTCAAAACCTGTTCCTGTGCACCTCTTCAGATACCTGTAACCAAATGGAAGCACTCACCACAATTTAACTACTTCCAAGATATCATTATTCAGTTTACTTCCAAAATTTCTTTTAAAACTCATTCCCACTAAGTCTACTCCAACACTTCTGTGTTTAGAATTTCAACACCCTGCACATTTCCCTGCCTTGGAGAAGTGGGAAGACTAAGCAAAAGCCAGGTGTTCCAAGGTGCTTTGGAAGACAGACATGGAGCAAAGACCAGTTCCAACAGGAAGATGGAGAAGGCACGGTGGCATCAAGAGAGGAACCCAGCTTCACAAGGAGCTGTCCTATGGGATGTGGAAAGAGGACCTGGAGATGATCCCTGAACCTGAGCAGTGTCCTCTGAGAGAACAGCTCAGGAAGCACGGAAGAGAGAGACGCAGGGGCAGCGCCTCAGGCACCTATCTGTCCCAAGAATATCCTGCTGCCAGATACTTTTGGCTGTGTCCAAGGTTTGTAAATCTACAGTATCCCATAATTTAAATTAGGATAAGATCCTACAGAAGGTATGAAGGACAAGGATATTACCCAGTTGTTGCTATTGTATTAGGCACAGCGGGAATAAGGACACAAGAATCTCCAGCTTGTTAGCAAAGTGAGAGCCAGCTTTACTCTTCCAAATCCTCTTTTTTAAACAGTTCCCAACACAAGACCATCATTGGACAATTAGGAGCAACACCCTTTGACTGCTTTCTTGCAAGTAAACAACAGGAGACAAACAACACCTGCAAAGAGTGTTTCCCTTCTCCAAGGACTGTTTGAATTATTCCTGATAACTTCCCCAGCTACTTTCTCAGGCCTATGTGAGAAAGTTATGTGACTTAGTTTCACACAGTCACTGTGCTGCTGCCTGATTTCTCACATTCAGCATCCACACCCAGTCACAGCAACTAGATGTTAAAAGCTATCTTGCTCTACAGGAGAGATGTTTCTTATAGTGACATATAAAAAGGAAAACCTGACTTTCAAGTTTGCTCAACTGCATTGAAATTAAATAGCATTTCTTTTTTCTGTGGTAAATCAAACATCATTTCCCAGATGGCTGAATAACATAGACTTGGAAAAAGTCTGGGTTTCCTGTCATGCAGCAAGAAGTATTTTTGGTCTATAGCCTACAAAACTCAGAAGTGAGAAAAGCCAATAAATTATTTGTCCCTCTCTGACACAGAGAGCTCAGGAAGTTTCTCTATCCACCGCAGGAAATACAAAGTATGAGGTGTTTATCTACTATGTCATTCATTAGCTACATAAAATTTATGAACCATGACAGTCCAGAAATACACTTGCACCATTCTGCAAGACCATTTTCAAAAGACTTGGTTTAGATTACTCTCAGTCTACACTTAGGTATGTTAAAACATTTAAAAAACCAAACTAAAAAAGCAAAAATTGAGATTTTTTTTTCCATAAACCAAGCAAAAAGTAAAGTATTATGGCAAAGACTTTACTTACAGCCACTCACTTATGAAAATGCTCAAACTCTATCATCAGAGCAGGAGGAATGTCCTAGAGGCAGAAGTTTGGCATGTAGTTTGCAGATTTTTTTTCTTCACGTCTTATCAAGGTCAATTGAAAATCTTGATACATGGAGCTGTCCACAGCTACCCACAAAATCAGAATTTTTGTCCAATTCAGGCATTTCTTTTTAATTTATAGGTAATATTTTACTAGTTCTTCAGAAGAATCTTAATAAAGAACCTTATTGAGAAACACTATGGAATCTTGACTGAAGAAGAGTTTCAGGGAGCAGCAATCAATTCAAACTTTGAAATATCAATCTTGAGACAGAACCTGCTCCTGTTTGACTAGACAAGACAAAAATGCAGTGGAAGATGGGACATGCTAAAACCAGAACCCCAAAAATCTGTGTCAAGATGGCTTCCTGCCCATTTTTATGCTATTTTGCCATTGCCGTCAAAACCTCGTTTCATAAGGAAAAAATCTACAGAAAACCAGACTTTATTCTTTTCACAAGGTAGCAATTCTGCTCTTATTTAAATGTTCACATTATTTCAGTTCAAGAATCACAACAACAAATTAGAGCCTAAGGAAAGAATTATAATCTTCACTTATTCTATTGCTTCAGCTTGAAAAACTTAAAAAAACCACCCACACACAGGTACAACAGAACACAAAGGAGAATGGGAGAAATTAAGGCTAAGAGAAATGCAAGAGGGAAGGACATGGTATTAAAGTTCACTGATGCTTTATTCTGGACAAAAATAAGGGCTCAAAAATCAAGAAGAAATGAAGAAGAAATACAGGACAGAGACTAAAATTGTTTTACTTTGAACCCCAAGGTTAAGTCTCCATGCTTTTAAAAACTGAATATAAAACTGAAAAGCAGAACCAGATGCATTCTCTTAAAAGCTGAACACTATGTGTTACTTAAATAATAAGCACATTTTACTCATAATTTATGTCCATGCTGCTGCACTCCTAGCATGTGTGGGAATTCATATAAGCAGATGGAAAAAGGAGTTCAATTTCCTTCCTCAATATTTAGTGTTGTAACATTTATCTGTAAATTAAAATCTGTTTATAACATTGTCACTGGTGACATTTTGTACTATTGATAAATTGCATGATTATACAGAGATGTGAAGGATGCAGAAATTAAAATGATAACTCTTTCATATTAAACACCTGACTTATTCATTGCATCTCCAGGGCAGTATTTGATAACAGTAACTTCATCCCAACTCTATTTCTTCCACTATTTCTTTTGTTTGATATAAATATTTAAAACAACTAAAGTAGGAAGAACCCATCTCAGAACTGAAATAAAATTTAAAGTAGAGGGGAATCTGAAACTGAAGCAGAATAGAAGAAAACATGCAAGTGTAAAAAACTTGTTGGAAAGTTAACTCACATGTAAGCAGAGACAATCCTACTTAATGAAACAAGTCATTATAAGTCCAAATAAGTCTCGAAATAAACAATGTATCCAATGTCTTCCATAAACTACAGGGGAAAAATTAAACTACACTAGAGCTTTGAAAAGTACACAACTGTTTTTAAAAACCTGGGAGCTCTGGGTTTTAAAACAAGAAGGTAGAAAATCTTTCTAATATTAAGTGGCAAGTAAATAATCTTCCAGGTTTCTGTTGAATTACATCCTCTAAGATTTATTCCTGCTCTTTCCACTTCCCAGCAGACCTTTGTGAATATTGTGGCAGTACATTTTCTAGAAAACAGAATCAGTGATGGCCCACCACTTACCAACACAATATGTGAGCAGTAAAACTGCAGTAACAATTAGTCCTCTGATGATCTTCCACTTTTTTGAAAAGAATACATGAATTCTTTTTAAGACAAGGTGAGCAAGTCCAGAAATGCAACATTTTTTAGACACACACACCACCTACCATCTATCATTGGAGAATAGCCCTAGACAGGTTACCTGCATGGTAGAAATAGCCCATTCTAAAAGTCCTATTTGGGGCTTAGCACCAGCACAACATTTTTCATTGGTGCAGGAGGTGGTGGATGCAGAGGAGAGGCTTGGCCTGTTTGACCCTTACAATTTGCTTTTCAGGGCAAAGTAATTGCCTGAGCATAGAAAAATGGTGCACAGGTGCAGATAAAGGGGATATAGGGAAAGTCATCCCAGGTTTGTATCTAATCCAGTGGTAAGGGACTGCCTTTACAGTGCATCAGATGGAAAATGCACAGGAAGACCACAGAAAAATGAAACTTCAAGTAATTAATTTGTTGTCTGTGGATTTCAGTTATACCTGAGTTACCTCTTCCTCTGAACAGAATATACCAAGTATGACTAAAAACCACTAGGAGAAAAGCATTTAAGAAAAAAAGAAAATCACTTAATACAGTACCTGCTCCTCTTGTCATATTCATGGCAAAGGCATTTCATATTCCAGAAATTATAATTGTATAAAGAAAGTCATATCTCAGGCTCTAATTTGCACACCTATAATTTAAATTCTAGAATTAGTATGGATGTATGCAAAATTGTGCCCTTAATAAATGTGGATTTGAAGTTGCTTCATACACACACACAAAAAAAAAGGCAATAGACTTTTGAAGTGAAAGAAAAGACTGAAGCAAGACTATAAAAATAGTGACATTAGCAGAAATGAACACGAAATGTCATTGATTGCATTTCCCTGTGCAATTCCTGTGCGATATAATGTGCTAATTCATTACCACAGAGTAATGTCCAATATTCACATTAAATACATGATTATACATTCATTCATGTAGAACCAACATAAAAAGCACCATGTTATACAGTCAGAGTTGGAAATGTTTTGCATCTCCACAGATCTTTCCTCAGGTCATTAGTCTTTTACCATGAATTCAAAAATTGCTATATAATCAGAAATACAACATGTATATAGTTCTGCAAAAGAAATAAATCTTCATTATATAGCTTGTATTAATAAATACCCGTCATTGGGGGAAAAAGAAATTTTTAATCAAAGGATGTTACAGACTAATCAAGGTGTCCTTGACCAACTTATACAGCAGTATTTCACATAATGAGGACCATGACAAAGTTTGTGTTCCAAAATACTTTATGTCGTTTTAACCTTCCCACCAGCCCCAAGGTTAGTGCTAATCAATCCAGTCAAAACCATTCACTTTAAAAAGCTAAAACAATAAAAAAAGGATGCTAATGAACTCAAGAAAATTCCAGCAGTTAATACGTAGACTATTTAGCTGAATTCATTACTCAGGCACTGCACAACACGTGTCTCAGAGTAACAACAGTACCACAGGACACTGCATTCTGTACATGACAACTGACTCACCTCTGAGACATCCCATGTGAAGCAAACTGAGGGTAAACCACAGAAAAATTTCCATTCCCCCGCAACAGCAACAGTCGACACTAAATGATTGAAGGTAAATTATCTTATCTCTGTTTAGTCTTTAAGAGTCTATTCTCCAGTTCAGCAGTTTCCAATTCTTTTTCTCATATATGCCTACTGGTAAATAAATTTGAGCATGCACTCTCAATACATGCATAGCTTTTTCTTTAAAAATTATGTACATGTACTACTCTTTTAATACATCATGCGCATTTTTAAAACACAATCAAAAATATAAATTAAAATAAGGATTAAATAATCAACATTTTATTTATATTTTTACTTATTAACAGCATAAATAACCCCCTTTTTGCTTTCCTCAAAAATAAAACTGATATTTTTCAATTTTTTTAGGGATAGGTAGGTGACCAAATATGGTACATTATTTTTGCCAATTTTGTTCAACATTTTGTCATCCAGCAACTCAAAAGCCTGGATCAAAGTTCAGTATATTTCTATAATGATAATTTGGGGTTTTTTTCCAAGTTCTTGTCAGATCTGGTAAGAACATCATTGCTTTCACCTCGTAATGCAGCTGACAGCTTCTAATATAACTAGGAGAAGTGTCAGCTCTGCCATTTCTTTCTTGTTCAATCATTCTCACACTATTAGTCTTACATTTGATCAACAAGTTTCTTTGCAGAGATCTTTTTAAGATACTTGTCTATTTTGGGAGGATTAGTTTAGCTAAAAGTAGATCATTTACTGTTTAAATCCACTTAACCAGACACACCTAAACTGTTATACATCACAAAATACTTCAAGAGAGTGAACAAGTGAAGGCACCATTGCCAACCTCTCTACATTTAGGAGCATCCACTCTTCTCTGAGTGGAACTTGTGACCTAATTGTGGTCATCTGACATGTGGACCAAGTGAGAGAATTAGTGTCAAGCTGTATATTAAGTATTAGTAAACTTATTTTCTTTTTTTAATCTAAAAAGTATACATAAATGGAGGTTCCACTGTTTCCTCCCACACCCTATCCTGCACACACCCTGGGGTGCACATGCCTCACTTGGCAGACCACTGACATGTCTCTTTCAAAACAAAATGCCATATTGTAATTTTTTAATAGTTGACAAATAACATACTACACAATATACCTACTTCATATTTGATAGGGATTGTAACTGAAAATTTATCTTTTTTTTTTTTTTAATTATGATTTTTTATTACTTTTCTTTGGACTGGTGCTATGTGCTATGACTACAGGCAGTTGCTTCTTTACAGTGTGCCACAGTGGGAATTTTTGTTTGGATGCATTACCCAGAATGTGCTATCTAGATTTTGCCTCTGCCAGGCCTGTAGTTGATGCCATCCTATTGCTCCCTTCTGTGTTTATCTCCTGGAGACGTCCTTCTGAGGTCTTTAAAAGTGTTTGGAGCAGGCAATTTAGGGCTCTTTAGGTCCTTACAGTACCTCAGGTATCAATTCCATATAGGTCACCCGTTCCATAGAATAATGAGAGTAAGGTCACAGAGTTACAAGTGCCTATATCTTCCAAACATCATTAACAGAATACATACTAACTGCAGAAACAGTCAGCCATAAGCCTGAGAATCGAGAAACTTGTTTGCTAAGTTAGTAAATAGAAAAACATTTGAATGGAATCTAAAAACTTATTACAAGCAATAACTGAAAATTTGACAGTCAAACCCTTGAAAAACATTCACAGAATAGAATAAAAAGAAAAAAAGTCTAGACGGAAACTTTTGATATTATCATTCATGGCCCACAGAGGCTGTCACAATCCCTTTTTAGTAGTCTCTGGTATTCACTGCTTTGTTCATTAGTATCTCTTGAGGCCTTTTTGTAAGTTTTGTTCAGCAACATCACAGAAGTCCTGTCCCTTGTACTGCCGAACTCAAACTTTACTCTACATAGACAATCTCCAAGCAAAGTATGCTGCTTCAGTATACAAATGAGTGAGACAATTTTCTTTTAATGTTTTAAGTTATCATGTGATCACTCCATCCTGACTTTTCATAATAGTAGAATAAAACTAGCGATGATCTGAGATTTATATATGTCACACTTATAATTTTTTTATTTCCAGCTTCCACAGAGATGTTGTGAACTTGATAAAGAAGTCCTATGTATCTATTGAATATGCAAGCTTTTTCTTTTACAAGAGGACCATCTTGGGAACAAAAGTGTTCCATTTATATTACAGAAAAAATGCAGTATCATTACTGTATATATATCATTATATAGTGATATATATATACAGAGGCCATAGATTCTGAATATCAGAAAAGATTAAACATCCATTGTGTTTGGTGTACATTTTGTACACCATCATTCTTTCAATGGTAATTGATACAGAATGCAAGTCATAAAATACATTTGATTGCTTCAAGTACAGCTGGTTAGCATACATAAAAATGTATGAAGCACAGAAATAATCAAAACTGGTTTCTTCCATTTTTCTTAAAAGCAGGAATTCTAAATTGCTTCAAAGAGGCAACTTGTTAAAAAACAGTGAACAATCAATTTGCAAATCACATCCACATACAAAGTCTGGTTTGAGGGTAACAGTGATATTTCTGCTGCAGCCAAAAGGCTCTAGGACTGCTCACAGAGTTACAAGAACAGAATAAAAAGTAGCTCCTAACCTGGAAGATAATCCATCTCTTGCCTTTAACTTCCCCTTTAAGTCTTTGTAAGCTACATTTCATAAAACATCACTCAACCAACCACTTTCCAGAGCCAAACAGTGCCTTGGAGAGTTACTCATACACAGCTGCCACAGACCCAACAACAAAGTGCTCTTTGCTCATAGAGGTATGTTCAAAAAGGCTTTTCCATAGTGTTTT
>WEIU01013704.1:5134-39266 GCA_013389925.1 Aegithalos caudatus
AGAACCTGAACTGCCTTGAAACTGAACTGAAACCTTAGCTTTGAGGAAATATTACATCTACCCATACCATCCCCACTCCAGAGCTCCCAAAAAAGGATCATCACCTGTAAAGCAATTCTGTGAAAATGTACCCCATATGTAGCCAAACCACAACACTACCATATACAAGGTGTCTTCATTTAAAAAATCACCTTGATTGTATGCAGCTACCTGTGTAACACCCCAGCCTTGAAGATAACTCTGAATTATTATCCACACTTGAACAAAGTTGGCATTTTTTTCCTTTATTGGAAAATAAATTGGCAGCACATTCCCTCCCACCCTCTCCACCCCCTCCAGTCTCAATCAGTTCATTGCCCAAAGAAAATTTCCTAGATTTTAACATGCACCACTGGTTCAGGGCATCGTTCAGGAAGACTGAGAAATTTGGCAGGAGGTTCACTTGGCTAAGCAAGGAGCTTCTTAATGAACTAAAATGCAAAGAACATAAGAAGTGGAAACAAAGGCAGACAACAAAGGAAAAGTATAACAGTACTGCTCAGACATGTTGGGACAAAACCAGAAAAACTAAAGCCCATTTGGACTTAAACTTGGACAGGAATATAAAAGATAACAAGATGTGATTTTACAAGCATGTGAGAAGTGAAAAAAAACTCAGTGAAAATGTGAGTCCATTTCTGACTGGAAGGAAACCTAGTGATGGACAGTATGGAAAAGGCTGCTCAATGACTTTTTGTCTCAGGGGAAACCTGCTCCCAGATGTGTGCACGTACCAATGCTATATGGGAAGCCGAAAGCATATTAAAACCCATATGACTGGATGGGACTCCTCAACAGGTGCTGAAAGATACAGTTGTTATGCTTGTGAGACTTGCCATAATTTTTGAAAAATTGTGGTGTTTTGGGGGGCATTGTGATGGCTGGGCTGATGTTAACCCCGGCTATAAGACAAGAAGGAGGATCTAGGTAACTTCACACTGATCAGCCTCACATCAGTCCTTAGAAAAATAACACATTATATCCATTTCTGAACACAGGAAGGACAGGTGGCAATGAGGAGCAGTCAACAGATTTATCAGAGCACATCACAGTTATGGAGATGAACTTGGACTGAGTACTGGACTGCATTAAAAGATCACAGCTAGCAGGGTACAGGTGGGCTGGTGATTAAGTCCCTCCTTTTGACACTGCTGACCACATCTAGAACCAATTTGACCACCCTTATGGCCACAGGAAAAAGAAAAATTGACATACTGAAGTGAATCTTGGGGAAAGTCTCCAGCATGACTCCAGGTCCAGAGAAGAGAAGACTACAGGGAAGTCTGCTCTTTTCTACCACCTAACAGGTGAGTATAAAGAAGGCAAAGACTTCTTGAAAGAGCCTGGCGAAAGTACGTGCTATAGAAATAGCGATTTTGGTCCCTGGAATAGACATATTCAAAGCTCGGTTGGGCCAGTCCCTGAGCAATCTGATATCACTTTTGAAGTCAGTCTTGCCATGAGCAGCATCCTAGACAGTATGATCTTGAGTTCACTTTGAACAAATACCCTCCAATATTTTTATTATTCTGTGTTTAGACAACCTGATTCCTTTCTGTGGTGAAAGAACTGGTGATGTGGACACTGAGTGGAGCATGTGGGCTTGTACCCTTCCTGTCTCGAGGCTGAAGAAGAATAAGCTGGACAAATTGACTTCTAATGAACTGAAGATTGTCTGGGCCACCAGGCTGAAAAGGTAGTCATCAATGTCTCAAGGTCAAGACAGCGTCCAGCAGAGTGCTCAAATGGTTGATAATGAGGCTGATACTATCCAGTATCTTTATCAGTAAAATGGATGATGATGATGCAGAATGCACCTCCTAAAAGCTGTGGAAGGTTTGGTGGAGTGCACCATGACAGTCTTGAGTCTGGGCCATATGGCCAATAAAAAAAATTTTGAAGGAACTGAGTTTGTGTAGTCTGCTAAAGAGGACCCATAGAGGGACAATCCAAGACTAGTCAGTCTATAACAGCTTGAAGGGGAATTGCAATGCCAACAGAGCCACAATTTCTAGCAGACAGCAGATGGTATAAAAACATGCAATGGCCATAAGTCACAGATTTAAAGATTCAGAGTGGACATCAAGAATGACATTCATTAGAAGCACAGGACAACAGTGCAACAGGATTCCCAGAGAGATGTTGAATCTCTGATTTTACAAGTTTTTCAATACCTGCTTGGCTAGATAGAGCCACAAAATAAGATGGTGCTTGCCATACACTGCTTAAGCAGTACTTTGGACTAATTGAGCCCTCTTTGAATCAAAAGTCCTAATGACTCTGTGAGCGATACTGTATCTGAGCAAAATACACGAGACCTGCTAATATATGTGCATGTCCACGATGTTAAATGCACCACTACAGAAGCATCAAAACCTCTGATTCTTGCACAAACACATCCCAGAACACACTATGCACTGTCCAGTGAGGCAGCTACCAGTCTGTTTCCATGGCAGTAAAAGTACCACCACACACTGGAAAAACTTCCAGAGATGAACAGTAAATGACAGAAGCTTCCAGTCAGGAAAAGCTTCTTTCTTTCACAAAATAGTTTCATCTATGCCTGCTGAGACCTAACCATCCAAGGAGGTGTGCAAAGCACCTTCAGAACAGGAGTGTAGGAAGTAAAATACACACCCCAGCTAGACACTAAAAATTACAGACTAAATAGAAAGATTTGCTTTATAGCATATTGTATTTCCCTCCCCAAGCCCCTCTGTCTTTCAGGCAATGAATTACTTGTCTTTTTCACTTTTTTCCCGCTAGGAGCTAATGAGCTTAATCAGCTTTTTCATTGCTCATACCACCCCTATGCTCCTCAGGTACCTTTCCACTTTCTTTCCCAGACAGACTAACTATTTAACATAGTCAAGTTAACCTCAGACCACTGTTGCCTTTAACACTGAACATGCTACATTTATTTCAGCTTTGAAAAATGGCTCTCATAGCTGAAAGGTGTCTGCTTTATCCAGCTATCTGTTGGGTCTAATAAAAGATATTATCTTCCCCTACAAACATTTCACCAGTTACATCCATAGATTATCATGATTGAACAACAATGCCATTTTATGAATTAAATAATTTGAAAGAACCATGTTTTAAAAAATAAATAAACTCATAATCCTCTCTTCCAATGCCACTTATTTCAATATGTGGAGGCACATGCTCAGACTCTGCCTGTAAACTTCATTTTTCAATGGAGCCAGGTGATATAAAACAAAGTTTAATTTACTCCAATTTAGAATGCTGCAGGCCTTCATCCTGATATAGGTCAAAACTTACTTCTTACAATCTGCTGAAGGCTGATGTAAGTCAATCTTGGAAAGTTACCTGTTTGTCCTTATGAACTGCATCAATCTCAGACTCCTCAGTCCAAACATGGGACTATGATGTAGCAGATTTCTGTGCTCTTGGAAATTGAAGAGCTAAGAAATTGATACTAGTCAGAGGATCCTTCAAAGCTGTATTCTTTAGGGCTAGTGATCTTGATTGACAAGGAATACTCTTAAACATTTAATTTTTAATTTTTTACTGATTTTAAATAAGGCCATTAGCTAGTTGGTGGAAATGCAAGGGAGCTTCTGAGGCCAAAAAGGAATCACGATCCTCTCTTGATGGACTGTATCCCATATCACAGACATGTCATTTCAATGCAAGACTAATTTAAGATGAAAATCTGAGTATTTTGTTAAAAGGATTGAAGTAAAAAATAGTTAAAGTACACTAAACTCTGCTACTTTTGTGCTTGTTTATAAACCAATTATAGTCTTGCCAGAAGCCAGCACCTTCTTTGGAGCTGTTCTGAATTTCACTTCCAACAGTTTCACTATAGGTCGGAGTTCACTATAAGCTGCTCCACTGTATAATGAACCAAGCCAGAGGGGTTGGCTCAGTAGTCTTAGTAGTCTCTAACTTTGAAATATCCAGATGCCCTGGAAACAAAGGTTTAAATTTCAACAGGGCTGTCTCAATCCTTCTACTTTTTGAGGCAGATAAATTGTGTACAGAGACTAGTCTACCTATGGACCTCTCTGGTAAGGTGAGACCTGAAAAAGAGATATGTGCCCTGCTCTGCACACATGAAAGGGCTTACTGCCTTTTTCTCAAGGACAAGTTTGTTTCAAATTCATGTCCAAAAGTTTCCAGCTCCAAGAGCTGTGCAGTTTAACCTGTACTGCTTTTCTGAGTGACTGTTACCCCCTGAGTTAGAGTGAGACTGACTGCACTTCAGCCTGATCCAAAGCCCATCAAAATTAGGGTTGTTCTTTTAACCTTTATATTGATTGGCTTTGGTGTGACACCTTCCATTAAACTCTAGGTGTCCCCCCCAAACCAAATATAATTAAACGCAATCCCTGTGGTACACTATATCAGAAGTACAAATGCATGTGTAATACCATATATTCATGACCTCTTAGATATGCAACTGTGCACACACCTAATATGAAAATGAAATCAAACAAATGTGATTCAGTCCTTCCAGATACCTCAGCCCACTTGTCCCAGTTGTGTAGCATATTAGCATTCATCTCACAGTGATTTGCCTACAGAAATTTTTCAAGATGAAAGTTTGATGCATAAGAAGAATCTCAGGACAGAGCGGTTCCCCTAGCAACCTTGCAGCCAGCTCCAGCAGCCCTGACCCAGCTACAAAGCCCTTCACAAGCAGAGGAGACACACTTAATGGCAGCTGGATGAAATTTGGGAGTACTGGTAAACTGCCTTCTTTTCTGGAAAACACCTTTGAGGAATATTATATTTATTGACTTGCTTAAAAAAAAAAAAAAAAAAAAGCCCACAAACTGCTGCTACAAATTGGTACACAATAATAAGCAGCAATACCAATTTATTAGTGTGCCCTCCCTCTCCACCAGTAAAGCACCTGGGGCACTGAATAACAGCGTAAAAATAAACACAGCATAATTAATTAACACTGAT
The DNA here is from genome assembly GCA_013389925.1 of Aegithalos caudatus. Taxonomy (NCBI): domain Eukaryota; kingdom Metazoa; phylum Chordata; class Aves; order Passeriformes; family Aegithalidae; genus Aegithalos; species Aegithalos caudatus. The sequence continues at coordinate 10,112 of WEIU01013704.1, forward strand.
TACACTACCTTCCCTCTAGACCTTCTTGAACATAGCTGTTTAGTCCTGTCTGTCTCACCCATGGCTCTCCCCATGCCACCTATACCAGGTAGCCCCCTTGCCACATCCCCAGTCCTCCATTTCCTCTGCAGGCTCAAACCCTGCCTCATCTTGAGTCTTAGAGTCAGTGCACAACTTTGTCCTTTTCCTATTTTTGTACCTGCCTTCCCTCCCCTGCCACCATTTTATGAACAAAGACAGTTTTGTCTTTTGTTAGACAGGGGAACCAATTATGGGTGTGACTGAATTGTTATAAGTTGGGCATTGGATTAGTTTCCTTTGTGCTTGTGGAATTTTTTCCCCGTGGGTTGCTAGAGAACTGATTGTTGGGTGCTTATGGGCGCTTGGCCAAACAAAAAGGTGGCCAAACACGAGTTTTGGGGCTGATGCTTTCTGATAATGGGCCATTGAGGCTCACCAATGACATGAGACATTACATCATCCCATTGTGAGATGCTCTGCCCAGTGAGAGGGGGCCCTGGCATTCCTACCTGGATAAAAGGGAGATGTGGGAACACCAGGTCACCCTGTTTTCCACTGGATTCCTGGAGGAAGACTGGACCCATCTCGCCACCAATGGACTTTCTACAGGATCATCTCTACTACACAGAACTGCATCTTTTATTCCAGGAGGATTCACCTGGACTGCTTCTAACACCCTGACTCTGTCAGGGTTTTCTAGAGTTTTTGTTCATTTTGTTTTGTTTGTCTTTCTCTACTACTACATTTGTATTTTTAATATTCCCATTAAAGGACTGTTATTCCTAGTCCCAAAACTTTGCCTGAAAGCCCCTAATTGCAAAATTTTAATAATCTGAGGGAGAGGGTTTATTCTCTATTGTCTATTCTCTATTCAAAGGGAACTTCCAGCTTTTTGCTGACAGATATCTGTCTTTCAAAACCAGGACAGAATAGCAAGGAAATATTTAGAGAATAACATGGGTGAATGTTGCTATGATGTCCTGGGTCTTTCTTTCTGCACTGCTGAAAAAAAGCATTATCAAATTTTGGCTTTTAATGGCATATTCACATAGTATCTTTGGGCCAGGTCTGAGCCTCCTGGTTGACTTCTGTATTGCCTAAATTAAGAAAACTAAAACATCTCTTCTACAGAGAGGTTGATGGCATTGACCTCTCTGCTCAGTTACATGGTGCTACCTTCTAGCCAAGTTTCAACATGATTTTTGTAAATCTTCCCAACTTCACCCTAGGGCTGACTCATTGACAAAGGCCAGCTTTAGAACAGGTAAGGATTGCAACAGAAAATTTTTGATGTGGTGGTGAATGTGCATGTGGAATACAAGGGAAGTTGAAGAGAGATTTGTCTGATGCAACACAAGGAAAACCATTTTCTATAGGTCAAGGTAATTCCTTTCCATCGTCAAGATAATACTAACAATTTAAGAATATTAAATTGTTATGTGTCAGGGAAAAAAAAGGCCTTTAGCATCCTAACTTTTTCTCCAATGTGCTCCTTTTCATGCTTAGCCTGTCACCACATGCCAATCTGCGCAAGGATTAACTAGCAAAATCTCCACTGAAGACTACTGTGCCAGTGCACAAATCCATGAGAAATCAGCAATGCCTTCCAGACTCTTAGAAATAAAAAAGGAAAAAGAAATTGTAGAAATTTTGGTATACATTACAATAGCTATTGCACAATGTAAACAGCTACATGTTGCAACAAATCTGAATGAAGCTTGTAGTTACCCCCATTGCGTTATTCATATTACTATTATGAGAGAATGATAATGAAAAAAAATCTTAGCAAGGTTTATAAAATTCTGATGGGGATGGACCTCCTGTGCTCCAGGATAAAAGTTACCTATGTAAACAGAAAATCTGCGTGTCAAAAGATATTCCCTTTCACAGCTTGTGTTAGGCAGGAAACTGTAGAAGTTGTGGCTGAAAAATGAGCACTGTGTATTTGTGCAAGACTGTGGCTGGAGATGTGACAGTGTGTGTGACAGCAGCTTCAACATTTCTTCATGCTGGGGTGAGCATGAACCTTCTTTCCACAAATTTGAAGGCATTGTTTGTGGAAAGGTGAGTTTTTTAGGACAAATATGCTAAACCACCACTCATTCTAAACCTCAATTCTGCATATGTAAGTGTTCAGAAACAGATATTAGTAAGTTTAGATTAAATGCTGATAAAGAGATCACATTTGCTTCCACATCTCATGTTATTCAAAGTGACAGTCTCTAAAGCTAAAAGATACCCCTTATTGCATGTAGATACACACACACTGTTTATCCTTTCGTATCATCCATTCACCGTCAGATCAGCTGGGCAAAGTTCAGGCACAGGCAGAGGAGATGGCTGTAAAATAGTGATCAGCCCTGGCTGCCGCAGCTTTGACTCAAGTGAGTAGTAATGTATTTCCCATACTTGGGAAGATGTTTCTATATAAGAAAAAGGTTTCAGTTTACTGCTTTACTTATTAGGAAATTCGCCTGGAAGGTTCTGTACCTGTCCCTCTGTAATTGGCTGGGTGCCAAGAGAGAAACACCTGTTGGACCTTTCCTCTGTCCGTCAAACCCTGTGAGGTTTCCTATTGGGAATTTTCAAATAGAGCCATCCTTGGACATTGAGTAGAAAAAGGGACAGAACAAGAGAACTGGGGGAATTTTCTAGGTGTTGTACAAGGTGTGCAACTTCCCCACACTGTTCATGGCTTATATCTTTTGTTTCTGTATTATTTTCATTCATTTATTTAACCCTTTTGAGTTACAAGACACTCTAGATCATGCTGTGTCTCGCTATTTATTATAGCCACAAATCTGAACAGGCTGGACCCTGCGGATTGCATGGTAAAAACCAATACAAGTGCTGGGTTTTGACTGCTGTTTCTCCTGGAAGGGATGGAAATAGGCTGTCTGAGCTACCCTCAGAGCAGAAATCTCCCTCCCATCATAGCTGGATGTGCCCTGTGGTTGAGGTCAGAGTGTTGGCGGAGATTTCACCATGGTGGGGAAAGACAGACAGGCATGCCACAAGGCCACTCTCCATGTCTTTACCTTCCCCCTCTTTCCCCATGCTGTTTGTGTGAAGACACAGATTCATGGGGAGAAGGGAGGAGGGCACAACAAACATACCACCACCTAACACCATCAAAAACCTTTTTGAGCCTCTGAAAACCACTGAAATTTTGCATGCCTCTGCCCAATTCAGTCCATTTCCTTCTCTCCTCAGATATTGTCAGTTCCTGTCCCTGATGTCTCTGCCCCAGGCAACACATGCTTTACCACACAATCCATACACTGCACTTGGATGTTGGTTTCACAGTGGGTTTGCCTGTGCACTTGACATAAATATTTCTGACCTCTGAGCAAAGTACTCCTACACTGCCCCTCTGATGTCTTAGCTCTGACCATGGTCTGCCAGCCCAAGCTCTTGCTGAGAAGCCACAGGGAGGAAGTTGGAGCTGTCAGCTGTGCCCCAGCCCCACGGCACCACAATGCCAGCCCTGAAAGCTGACAAGGCTCTAGCTGTGAAAGCTGCTGCAAAAAATAATTTACAATCTTGGCAGACAGATTGAGCAGAGGTTTGTGAGAGGGGAAACAGGAAAGCAGAGTGAAGAAAAATGACAGCCCAACACAGAGGACATCAGTAACATCCTCAGAACTACATGTGCTAAGATGGTCCTGCATCTCAAAAAGGACAGGGTATGGCTAGGGCACCATGATTCACAGAATGCAGGGCTGCAAGATTTTATGATAAACCACATGATCCTCAAAAGTGTTGAATTTAACTCTTGAAACACCTAGCTTAAATAAAAAATAATTTAGGATGTTACAGCCTGAATAAAACATTAAGACATATTAAATATTTGCAATGGTGTCCTCTGAGTTTATAAGCCCTGACTATTGAAAACTTTAGACAGGGTGTGCTGGTTTTGCATTGATTGATATTTGGTGAGGAAAGAACACACCCATGGAAGTGATTTTTCTAAGAAAATCTGTGATTAAACCAATCAGTGGCTAGTTAAGATACTGACATCTTATTAGGTCATTAGAAAGTTTAATAAGGCTCTGTGAACACACATATTAAATATCAGGAAACCCCGGGAGAAGTTCCTTTTCCTTCTGGCCTGGGAAGAGGTAATTGGGCGCCAGTGGGGCTGGCCCCACTCCACCACGTGGCCTGTGGGCCTGGCAGGGCTGGGCTGGGCCCTGATGTTGCTGCAGCCTTGGCAGGGCCTGGCCTGGTGGCTGCTGGGCACGGGGAGAGGAGGAGAGAACTCCCATCCCGGCTGGATCGGGCCCCAGCTGCCGTTAGCATCCTGCCACTAAGCTGCTTCCCCCCACCCCATCCCACAATTTCTGAAGACTCTTCTACAGAAAACAGCTCCAGCTGCTGCTACCAAGTCACCTTGCTGAGGGATTGTCCCAGCTGTATGAGAGATCATGCAGCTGAGACCAGGGGCAGCTCTGCAGCTGTGCAGAGTGACCCTGCAGCTGGAATTGAATGTGGCTAGAGCCCCCGAGGTCCTGGTACAACACCAGCACGGCCTCCGTACTGTAAACAGCTTCGGCTGCCGCTAAGTCATCTTGTTGAGAGACTGTTCCAGTGCTGTGAGAAATAATGTGGCAAAAGACCACCATGACCCTCTGCAGGCCTCGGGAGAGATACTACATCTTTCCTTTCACAGATGAAACTTGCAAATCATGAATCCCCTCTGAGTAAGAAAAGAGGACAGAGTGAAAACACGTCAAGAGGCAGTATGAAGACATTGAGGTCAGTGAAGGAGGACTCAAGTCTTAGAGGAGAGGAGAATGAGAAGATGCCTAGTTGCAGGCTGAAATTCTTGTGTAAGGCCATGGTGATGGACTGTAATCTACTGGAATATCCCTTTAAGTTGTGGAAAACATGTACAGGGAGATGATGTATGTCCAAATTGCAGATATGAGCAAAGGCATTTGTTGTAAAGAAAATAATGTTGAAGTAGCTGTGATCTTATGAGAAGCTTGAACAGAGAGAGAGAGATGAGTTGAAGACCTGTCCCCAGGAAGAAAAGAAGAAGACCTCTGTTACCAGATCAAAATGATTTCAGAGAGAGATGAAGAGAATCTTTGCTTTGGAACCATTCATCCTTGAAATGGTACTCCATGATTTTACATGGCCCATAATGCAGATGTGGGAAGGCTGTGTGATATGGGAGGGACTTCACAAATGTAGATTTCCTGGCTGGTTGCTATTTGTGAGAATTGAAGCTATAAGAGAACTGTTTTCTTGTGGAGATGTTTCCATGGCTTGGCAAAAAGAGACTTCTCTCTTTAAAAGAACTGATGAAAGACTATTTTAGAAGTGGTAAACTGACCTGGGTTCCAAGTTTTGTTTCCATACATTGTCAGTGAGAGGGGAAAGAAAGGTTGTGGGGGTAGGAGAGGTGTTTTGAAGGTTTTATTCTGATTCTTGTTAATTTATTTTCCCTTATAGTTTTGTTAATAAAGCTTTCTTTATACTCTATAAATTTTGAGCCTGCTTTGCTTTTCTCCTAATCCTATCTCACAGCAGGAAAAGAGTAAATAATTCTAATGGACGCTCAACCTACTACACAGGGATGTCACCTCTGAAGTTGGCCAAAATAATTACAGCATAGATGGTGAAATATATATATGGGATATGAGAAAAGGCATCTTGGCTAATACAGTGCTCTAAATTCAAATTGATTGAAGAATTTAAGAAAGATATTGGCAATTTTTCATGGAAGGGAAATAGAAAGAAAAATGTATCTTTCTTAGATATCCCAGTTTTGTATTGTTTTGCTGATTAGAAACAGCCCAATTTGTTTTATGATACCATTTGATACTGTGTCAGAGTCCAAGGTCAGGGACCTTGGCAGAGATGTCTGGGACCTGAGCAAGGAAGTTTGATACCTGTATAAGGGGGTCTGATACCTGTACAGGGGGGTCAGGGATCTGTACAGGGGAGTTGGAAACCCTGGCACAGAGCCCAGGAAGAGACTGGCTTTGATTTCAGTCCATGGGAAAGGCTTCCAACATTGAGAGAGGAATTGCAAGCCACCAAGGTGGGAAAAACAATAATGTAGTTTATCACAGGGTGAAATTTCTGTAGGTTTGGGTTTTTAGAATGGAGGTGAATGGGACAAGATGGAGGATTTGGGGCAGTGCCCTGAGTTCTTCGTCTTCTTCTTCCCCTCCATCTTCTGCTGTGATGGTGGCATTTTTAGATTGGTTTAAAGTAGAGGCAGACTCTTTAACATAGGTGATAAGTATTGGTAATCTTTTGTAAATAGACCACATGTAGTACATAGTATAAAGAGTTAACGGCACCCCAAGGCCAGTCAATCGTCTGTCAGTCATCAGTCAATCGTGTGGTGGTCAGGAGTCAGGGATGGCTTAAGCTGCTGCAAGAACCTTAGCAGGGCAAGACAGAATGTATTAGATAACAAAGAATAAACAACCTTGAAAAACAGAGCCTGGACTTCTTCTTTAGAATGGGGCTTGGGAAAAAGACATTTTCTAACATCTCCGGAGTCATTTTCAACACAGGGACAATCCTGAGATTACTGTACCACAAGGTCCCAATAAACATTTTAATAAACATCATAACCCAAGAACTCATAATCTCCGGTTATGTCTCCATAAAAATTTATGAGAGCATCATTCTGCCAGGGTTTCTGACTGAAGAACTTAGATGGTTATTTATGAATTTTGGCTGAGGGGCACATATTTGTAGAACACTTGGATGCAGCTGGCTAATAATATCTTCCCAACACATCCATAGTAGAAGACATCTAGACTTTTCTTTGGACAATTTGTGCCTTCTGCCTCCCACAGTGACCTGATGCAAAAGGGGATGAGCAGTGGAGTGGTTATGGGCCCAAGTCTGAACTGCAGCTCAAGCCTGTGGATGAGACACTGTCTGTACCTGCACATTGTCCTGCTGGCTACAAGTGCTGCTGAGTGACTCCTAGACACCAGAAGGTGAATTCCAGTCCAGGCCTGCTGCCTATTGCTTTAGATGTATCTAGAAGCTGCCTAACCTTTATGGTCTAAACAGTGATGAGAAAATGCTTGAACTGACTTTGCCCCACAACCCAATTCTGTTCTTTCCTTCCAGTTCATAGCTTCAGCTGATAGGTTTGCGCCAAGTCACATTGAAGCAGTGGGATTACTTTCATGTATGTCTTAACAATACTTAATGCCATCAAAATCTTCAAATTAAGCTCTGGTATAAAGGCTTTCCCAGAATACAGAAGTGAAGGAGTAGCTCTTCCAACAGTGAAGTGGAGATTGGACCTGCCCATGGCTCTGGGCTCGGTAGGAACCAACAGAACCAATGGAGCAATTCATAAGGGGGGACAGAAAAACAATAAACAAGAGAGAAGGGGTCTTTCTGTCAGCCATGGTGGGGAGATTAGACATAGTGAGAGCCCAGTCCCAGTGCTCTGGGCAGGTGCTGGGTGTCCTCAGCTTCCATTTGCAATGGCATGATGGGTGAGACTGGGAGCCTGCATGAACACTCAGCTCCATGCAGCAGCAGTCCTGGGAGCTGCTGCTCAGTCTCCTCTTTTTAACTTCCATTTTTCTTCAATTTCAGTTGCAGCATGAAAAAGTAAAATAGGAGGAAGGGATTTGATGCACACAGAGATAGTTCAGTTTAATAGTGGCAACAATCTGCCAAATTCCAGATATTACTTGGCCGTGTTTGTCTCCTCAATTGAAAAGAGACTTTATCAGGAATGTGATTTATAGAAAAGATTGCTGGTTTTATACCTATTTATACAAAGCAGGAAATCTTAGCATAAATCAGCATTAAAGCTTTTAAACAATAAGCTGTTAACTCATGAAACAGTAAGTCAGCTTCCACACAAATTTAAATCAGTCACTGTCAGATTCTGATCACTTGGTAGGAATCTCCAGGTAATTTCTCTCACATCTGTGCCTTAAAAATAGATTTGTCTCAATGCATGGGGGATTTAGCTCTGATTCTCATCGGAAAGAGGTCCATATCCAGGCCATTTTTATAGCAAAGTCATAGTCACACGTAGGTATAGGTTTTTAATTGGGTTATTGGCTTGACTTGTTTTGGTTTGGGTTTTTTGTTTTGTTTTTGTTTGTTTGTTTTTAAGGAAATGTTTTATTTTTCATGAGTATTGCACCGGAGACCAAAGTATATGGGCTTCACCTCTATGCCTTCATTTGTAAGTTGTTCTGAGGCTCAGTATATGACTGTTCTTTACTATGTTGGCTCATGCAGCTTTTTTCTTCTCAATTTTCTTTGCATTACTTCCTACTGTACAGCTTTAGATGAAAAATAATGAATAAAATGACAATAAAGACTCCCAGGGAAAAAACAAAAGGGAGGAAACTTGAAAAGGACTTGAGAAGAAAAGGGTATAAAGGCACAAACTAGAAAGGAACTCAGAGTTGAAAAGATTATAGAATTAAGGGGGAAAACGTGCTAATGCAATCTTTAAAAAAAGGGAAATAATTCAGTCGAAAAGCCATCAAAAGGAAGATAAAAAGGAGGAACATTAAAAAAAAAAAAAAGGAGATATTTTTAGGCAGCCTGTTTAACCTGAGGGGACTGCCCTCAGGAAAGTGAGATATAGTTTACTGAAATTATTATCCTAATAAAATGTGTAACAGAACAGAGAGCACCATAAAAACAGTTTTAATGGAGAACACAAAACAATCTTCTTCCTTGTTGGTAACACCTTTGCTTTGAGCACATCTCTTGCAAAGGGTACTGGCATACCCAGCTTGTTATTCTCTCCCAAAACAATATCTGTGGAGCTCATACACATTTTTCTACATCAAACCCACAATTTTTCTACCTATAAAACATGGGTATTATTTCTCAACTTGTCTGTCCCTGAGGAGAACAGATGTATTTAGGGCCAATGGGGACCAGTCCTCAAGTCCTCTGCATGTGGAGAGAGTGATGGGAATGCAGCCCTGCAGAATGAGAGCAGTGTCCCCACTGCCTGCCCACTGCCTATTCCCCAGGCTCATCCCAACAGGTACCTTTGTTTATGTAATGCTCTTAGCAGGGTTAAAATGAAGTGGCCACTCTGAAGGCAGAAAGGGACAATCAGTTCTACTTAGTAAAACACAGTTATTTTTCTACATTATAATCTTTCATTACAGTGCTATATTTAAAGCTAAGAAATCTTTTTCTTTCTTTGTCCATAGCCCCTATTTACAGAAATGTCTACATTTCCTGAAATACTGCATTTTTTTTTGCTGGAAATCATTACGTTTCTCTTAATTTCAGAAAAGAGCTGTAAAAAAAGTGTTACACCTCTCTTTAAATTATATCAATACAAAAAAGTAAGAGAGTGAGTAGTTTTATAAGTTAAATCTGCCTTTCCGGTTTCTTTTTACTGGGGCCATAGTATAAAGCAGTTGAAAGGGCAGTTAGCTAAATTAGCAAAAGAAGGACTATTCATTAAGGACTATGAACTACAGAGGTGCAAACTCACTTTTTGGCTTTGGGACCCAGTAAGCTAAGTCACTAAGGCTACTAAAAACTGAATTATCACATTGTTCTTGCCTTGATTTAATCTTTCTTTAAACCAGAGGGAGATGGCTTAGATGCACTGTTGCATGCAGCCTGGCATTTTAATGTTGTAAAACCAGAAGACAAAGAATCAAAAATACCTGTTTAAAAGTATTTGTCATGGGGATTTAATTGGCACGCACTGAATCAGCAGACACATGTTGTTGATGCTAAACACACCATTAAGGGTTGGGAGTATGAAGTCCGTGTTTTGCACTGCCACACAGAGCTCTGTCTAGGTTAGAGAAGATCATCAGTGGAGCAACTTCTCATTAGGTCTGCACACGTGCAGGAAAAGGCATTGATAAGGAAGGTAGGACACAGAAATATTCAGAAGTGGTGAGTGCAGTTCCCAGACAAGGTGGGCAGCTGTTTCTGATGTTCATGAAAATTTTCATACCATGTATTACCCACAGCCAAATCCTATCAGTGATCCACCCCAGACCTAATCATTGCGGGGGTGAGAATAAGGGAGGGGGAGAAAGGCTGAAATCAGGGGAGCCTAGACAACAAGGGAAGTAAAGGTTAAAAATAGACCACTATCAAGCTGTATTTGACAGTTCCCAAATGCAAACCCCTGCGGTTTAGAGTAGTTTAGAGTACTCAGGAGCAGGTATAAAGCCTCATTTCTACCCATGGTCTGATGTTGAAGTTGGGTTACATCTCTGACAAACCCAAGCCAAAAAGCCCTGGGAATGAGATTGCTGTCCTCTAGAGGAGGACCCAAACACCTCTGTCATGTGTGGCACCATGCAACCAAGAAGCGCAGCCAAACTAGAGAAGCAATGAAGATGAATCCTACAACTACTCTGCCTACCTTGTGGGCTGATGCGTGTTTGAGTAAGATCACTTATCAAATCCACTAGAGAAAAATGAGAGGAATAGAATAATACTCTGCTGGAGAAACTCATTGCTGACCACAAGTGGATCTTTGGTGAACTATTTGGCAATATGCAGGTGGGACTAAATGGCATGCAGCAGGCAGTTTCTCCCAGAAGGAGGTGTTTTGGGAGCAGACAGTAGAGGATGACAGAGAAAAAGCCATCAGAAGGTATTGGCTGATTTACCAGTTCAGGACCCCAAGCCTGGGATTCCTCCTGAGCATGTGAATCTATTAAGGTAGGACTGTGGCTCCCTGAGTTAAAAAAAGTAGTTCTGTGTATTGGCATCAGTATAATAATTCTGTGGAAATGAAAATACATGAAGCATTTCCCAAATGGTCATGCATATGGTTATGCTTGACTTCAAAGCTAAGTGCATTTCTATGACCTCTCTCCCCACATTCTCCCTTTTTCCAAGGGAAGAAATTCTCCAATTCTTTTGCACATTTCTTTATGTTCTCAATGTTAACACTATTCCTCTTTAGCAACATGTTCTCTTTTCTTTAAGAAGCCTGAAAGCAAACTCCCATGTGAAGAATGGTGTCAATATTCCTCTCCACAACCTCCTTGTCTTTAAACAGTAAAATTGTTGACACGTGGCTCAGAATATGAATATTTGATCAAAATGAAACTTCAGTGATTCCAGAAATTTCATGTCCCTGAGCATCTTTTTGGCAGATGGCCAGTAATCATCTACATTTTTTTTTCCATTTGGATCCACCTTGTTTCAGGTTTAATGCCCTTAGAATAGAACAACCATTATGGAAATTAGTTAGCAGCTGCTGTACATCAATGTTTAGAAAATTAATATTACCCACATTACACAGCACAGAAGCTGAATTTTAATGAAGCATGGAAACTATAAGCAAATTGGCCTTTCACCTCATCAGAGAAATAGTCAAACACTTTTTTTTCTGAAGAAACTTATAATTTTCACCTGAATTCTCTGGACATGATAGCAGAAATACAGTATTTTTATTATAACAAAAGGCATTAAATGCTTCAGCAGATTAAAGATGACAATAGACTCTATTACATCTTCTTACTGCTAAACTTTAGAAATAATTGTGTCTTAGTCATATGACAGTGGAAATTACAATGCTTTATAGTAACAGCTCTAATATATGATGAGAAATGATGAGATATATACTGGGAATAAAACTGATCTAAGCAGTCAGTTGGGGATTGAGGTTTCCTCTGGCTTAGGAGCCATTACCAGCCTATACCAAGAATACAGCAGCATCAGTCCCTTACTGACTTTTTGGTTGCTGGCTTCTTTGCTTTGCAGCTTTTCATCACCATTTTCTTCTCCTTTTTACTGAACTCTCAAAAATGTTCAATTCTGACCTCTGTAATTTAAATCATGTATCTTCTTTTATATTGTAAGACAGTTATAACTAGATCACAGGAAAAACAGAAGAGATGAATTTATTATACTCAAGCAATGTATCATGGACATTTTAATTTCAGCTAGAAACATTTGGTTAATGCATTTTTCTCTCCTTTTTTTAAAAAATTACAAAGTCGACTTAGAAAAACTTGCAGGGTGTCTTTCTGCAAAGACTTTCTAAAAATAATTTGATACCCTTTTAAAAACAACATCTTAGCATGTGTTTCTGTGTATGTGCTTGTGTAGTGTTGGGCATTTTGTAAACATACATCAAGACTGCCAGTATGAATTTACCTTGCGGGTACATTCATTCTATAAATGGCAGCGAGTACAAGAAAGTCTTTTGATGGAAAATTACGCAGTTTCTAGCAGAACTATTTACTGGAGTACAAAGTTAGAGGAACAGGTCTGAATGCTGTAGTAGCCAAATTTAGGTTTTACTCACATTTAGTTGGTGATAAAAAAGGCCTGAAACTCTCAAAAGTTAATAAATGTGAAATAAAAAAAAAGGCATCAGAAAGACATTACAAGACTGAAATAACCGTACTATAAGCTGACTCACCTGGCTGCAGCAGGAATGCTTCATGTGTAGGGATTCAAATTAATGGAACTTGGGAGGAATAAGAAAGTCTGCTTATCATTTCTCTCAGACACAATGCTGATTAGAAGGCTGCAGCAGAACTGTAAAGTGCTATAAAATTACTTAAAGGTCATTGCATGTTGTAATAAACTGTAACCTAATTTATTTTTTCTTTAATGCTGACATGAATCTGCTGAAGCTAAAAAATCGGGTAACTTTCTCAATTAATGTCAAAATGTTCCATTTTATTTTATGGGTTGTTTTACCCATTCTAAGTTGAAATTATGCTTTATTATGGCATAATTTTATGAGCCCAAAGAGACATTTTGACATTTAGCATAATCTTCCAGAAAATCAGTAGAGAAATGGTTACAAAAGGCGTACTGAAACAAAATGTAAGTTTGTATTGTGAATAGGAGTGGTGAATAAAGTATTGTTTTTCCCCACTTTCAGTATGAGGGCTGTATTTCCCCCACACTTTCTCTATACTATTCAGCACTGCATTTGAAATAAAAGGCAAGAAACTTGCAAGAAAGACCTTTTAAAGGCAATAAAAATCCTTCTTCAGTCTTCATTTTTGTCTCCTTATTTTACCTGTAACCATTTGATGACAGTCCAGTGCAGAGGTATTATGGATTTAAACTGCAATTTATGGGCAGTCTCTGCTCCTTGCTGGGACACTGTGGATGAAGAGACAAGATATAAAGGGTTGAATAGTCTCATTTAAAGAGCCTCTTTCTCGTGGCCCTCTCTGTGACTGGGCACTCGAGCACCCCAATTCACACCACCACAATGCAAAGGCAGGAGGATGCTGGCAGCCCCTCTCCCTCCACTGGCCTTTGTCCCCCACCTCTTTGCTGCTTCCCCACTCAGCTATAATCCATTGCTGTGACTCACAGGCAGAGATGCAGAGCAGAGGTGACTGACATACTCGGCTTTGGCTCTTTCAAGGACGTGGCCACATGGTGCTCCCCTGCCCACCCCTTTTCTGGCTCCCAGCCATGGCTGCCAGTGTGCCAGCAACATGCCCTGCATGTCTCTGAAATCAATTAAAAGTTTTGATTTACTTTTGAGCCACCCCTTAGGTCCCTGGAACAATCCTGGTTTACTCTATGTGTCTTCAGAAGGACATTTCTAATTTTCCTGTGCCCACTAGACACCTAAGAGCTGGAAGTGACCCTGGGAAGATGCTTTATTCTGGAGGTAGAGGTTGGAGGAGTAAATGGAAGTGGTCTGGAAAGTCCCCCAGGAATCAGGGCTAAGCCCAGATGGGTCTCACTGTCGTTATATCTTCAACTCCTCACTGGTAAGGAAATGGGAGGTTGTACTTCATTAAGTATTAATCACTAAATGTTGACATCATGTCAGGGATTTCTCTGTTTTAACAGCAGCTGTTTCCAGGGTCCCAATAGTAGCTCGCAGTTGCCTAAGACCAAACAGTGGGTCCTGTCTGACAATGGACGTCAAATGTTTTAAAGCAGAGGATGCGTGTGGAGCCAGCAGTCCAGAAGGGTGAGGGGAGAGGTGTAAGGAAAGGCTATTGCCAGTTCTGCCCAGGGGACCATGAACATCTGCTCAGTGCCAGAGGTGCCCTGTGCCATGTCTGGGGTTGGGAAGAGGTGAGGAGAGAAAGCCTTGGGGGGCTGGACATTCAGGGGGACACTGTGAACACAAAATTCAATCTCTACACAGCTGACATGTTCTTTGGGATCCCCAAATAGACTGAGTTGGACAGTGTTAGAAAAGGGATCAAGATCTATAGTGTGTGTGGTGAGTGGCTAAGGACAACCACTCAGAAAATCCACCACTGGGGAGAAAGTGTGGAGCTCACACCCAGAACAATGCTACTCTTGCACTAGGAAGGAGCAAGTGGAGATAGTACCATCCCGCTTCTGCACTCACTTTGGAGAACAGGTGTTCTGGTCAGTCAGGTGGGGGAAAATGTCTCCACCAATCTCAGCACCACAGGAAGGGTGTTTGACTGCTGGGGGGTTGGAGAGGAATGTGGTGGACCACCATCATCTCCCCCTCTGGGTACATTATTCAGGGTTTGGCACTGGTCCCTGCACACTTGTCAAACTGCCAGCAGCAATTTTCTTTGGGAATTTAAACACTGCCAAGTGATAGAGAGGACAGTGAAACCATCATTTTGGACAAATAAACTTTCTGCTGAGTGAATTACCTTTGGTTTCCCTGTAAACCTCAGGTATTTTCTGTTCTGGTGGTCCTTACTGGAAAGGCATGAGAATGCACTGGTGGAACAAAAGGAAAGGAGGAAAAAAAAAGAAAAGAGGAAAAGAGAGGAAGGCATGAGTCTTGTGCAGTAAAAGGCAAATGTTAGAAGAGGGCATATAAATGATATATAAGGCTGGAATCCCCATTGATCCAAGGAGCCTCACAAGCTGCTTTCTCACCATGTGTTAAATCACCAGATCCCTTCACCAGCACACCATGTGACGCAGACCCAGACGGTTTTCTTCCTGAATGATACACTTGCAAAATCTCCAGTAGTTCCTCATTAGCAGGGAGATGCTAGCATGTGCAGATGTGTTGCATTGAAATTTTGTTGCACAGGCACATTTTTAATGTCCTTGCTATGACTGCAGATGCAAGTTCGAAAGATTATACCAACTCCAAGTGACCGCAGCTTTCTGTCTGCCCCAAGGGAGAGGACAGCAGTCACAGGTCAGACAGGGCAGGGGGGATTTTTGCTTTTCTGTGTTAATAAGAAGGCAGTGTCTGAAGTACCACTTTTGCAGCGAACCCCATGTTCCATTTTCCTCCAGCCCTGATGCTGAACTGATGAATACT
The DNA here is from genome assembly GCA_013389925.1 of Aegithalos caudatus. Lineage (NCBI taxonomy): Eukaryota > Metazoa > Chordata > Aves > Passeriformes > Aegithalidae > Aegithalos > Aegithalos caudatus. The sequence continues at coordinate 25,347 of WEIU01013704.1, forward strand.
AAGTCTAAATTATAACAATGGCCCCTGTGAAGCTTGCAAATGTTATGTCAATATGTCTAAATAGCTTTGGCTTCCTGAGCAGCCTTATTAGCTGCAATCTCCTCTGCTTCGGCTATTTTCTTAACTACTTCCACCTATGGAGCCCCATCACTAACAGTACTGACCACTTCTTCCATCCTCCTTGCTTTCTTCTGCTGGTGGTGGCTTCCGTGCTTTTGGTTCCTGTCATGTGAGAGCTCTCCGACAAGGACATGAAAGAAAAAGAGAAGAGGGAAGAAAACAAAATTAATTCCCCTGCCTATTCTCCCCCTCCCTGCAACTGATGAACCAATAAAGGAAATAATTGCTACTCTCTTTTAATAACACCACGTTTACAGAAATTTCCATAAAGATGATTCGGAAAGGAATGCATGGATTTCTTCTCTGTGGGGTGTCAAAAACGGTTTGCATTGTTCTGTAATGTAATGTTATTAGTGCTCCATCTAATTTATATTTGCATTTCCCTGTCTCCAGGGCAAATTTTTACAGTTCACTTGCAAAGTACTAAATGAAGAAGTGCTGCAGTGCTAAAGAACATTTCCTAGCAAGCTTTCAAGCCATTCATTAATTGCAAAGGGGCCAAACCTAAAAGGTGTTGAAGGACTCCAAAGAAACCCTGAGTTTTCTCCATCTTCATGTGGAGTGCAGAGCACACAGCACTGCAGAAATGTTTGATCATTGCAGTTGTAACAAGGAAAGTGGAAATGAACAGACTCTGTGTCTGTAGCCTGAACTTGCTGTAAGTGGGAAGAGTTGCCTCCCCACTTACCACTGGAAAGGAAGTCAAAAGTGGAAGAGAGAGAGGTGAAAGATGAGTGACAGCTGAAAAATCACCATTTTTTTGAGGTGTCTCACTGCCAGGGCATGTGTAACATACACATGTATGGTGGGATAGTTTAGGCAAACAAGCTTTCATTAATTGAATACTTACAAACACTAAACTGTACAAATACTAATTGTAGCAGAGTTTCTCCTGAGAGTTACTATATAGGCACAGGATCTCTATCCCAATGGAACAATACAGGGAAGATAGGAAATAATACTAATGTTATTAATGTATTATTCTGAAGTAGCTGTAAACTCACCTTAGTGTGCACTGGGAGACAGATGCCAAGAGATGTAAATGTCTTGCTCAAAAGTCAGATGGGAAGCGAGTGGCGGTAGGGACATGAATCCCGTGAATCTCAGTGACATTCTTTATGCTCAAACCATTTTCCACTTTTCAGATATCATCTATATAAAAAGTATAAATATCTGTACATAAAAACCCCTACAGAAATTAAACACCACCAAGTGGGTTCTTAATTTTGAGACTAATACCAGATATATTGTATTTCAAGAATTTGCCCAGCAGCTCAGGTGAAGCTAATTTGTGTATAACAACAAAAGCTGCAGACATGCCTGAATAGTCACAAAAGGACAATGGTTACTTTCTTCTTCCCGAAAAGAGCTCAGGCTTCACAGCCTGTGGAAGAAAGGAATGTACTAAAAATCACAAGGGCTGGGAGAGAAAGAAACATAATGTGAGGTTTCTGCTGTAAATGCCTGATCAAAAGGCAAGAAAAGAAGAAAGTGGCAGCTTCCTAACCTTACTGGACAGCAGAAAATTGTGATGATTTCTGTGCCTGTGATGCCAAGGTGGCTGCTTTGCTTTCTAAGAAGACAGTATTATAGCCCAATTAAAACAGGATAAGCTTGTTACACCTGTTCTTTAATGTCAATAACTCAAGTCTGCAGTTTAGAGCAAACTCCATCCACATAATGGGGAAGCTGCACCTGCTTAAATATCAGGTCTTAATTTAGATAAAAATCTTTATGGATGCACCTCAGATTTTGTTTCATTAAGATGACTCTGCATGCTTCACTGGGTGCTAACCTTTCAGATATATTTGCAGAGCAGAAAAATTTAATATTTCAAGACTTAATCATGTGTCTTACTTAGCAACTCAAGCTTTATGTTCCAGTATTTTAAGAAAACCCTTAATTAATTCAAGGTAAGGAATCAGAATCATGTGGTTTTTTTTCTTAATAGGGATTCAAAGAATCCATCCACCTGCTCAAAACAGAGGACAAGCTAAAATTTCATGTTGGAGTAACAATTATTCAAAGAAACAACTTTTCTTCCACACCCCCTTTGATTTGGCTCATCTTTCCTGTTCTGGAGTGAAAATATAATCTCTAGAACCAGTCTTCAGAAAATTCAGCAAGCATCATCTGCAAAAATCATACCAAGTTAAAAACAGAAACTAATTTCCACTTCAGCAGCTTGAAGTTTAGGTCAGAGGTGAAGCAATGCAGACACGTGTTTTTATAAATATTATTGAGCTCTATCACATAGTGGAAGTTGTATTTTAAAATTGAGATAAACACAATCAAGGGAATGTCCTGTTATGTAACTGTTTGGACTCTAAAAATAACAAGAATGGCTTTCATGATGGAAAAGAACATCCATCTCAGGGCTGGCCTCTCCCTTTGTTTGCTCCTCTGTAGAACCACCTCTTTCTGTTCCTCTGGCTTTGGTAGTCAGCAAGAAATTTTCCCTTTGGCAGGAGGGTTTCTGCATGCTGGTGACAAACATCTTGCCACTCACAACAGTGAGATGCTTCATAAGGAAGAAAAACCTTATACAACATCTTCATAAATTATGTTTCTATATACTGAGGTCCTAAGGGCAATGGGATTGATTGGAGACTATATGCAGCCTATAACATTTAAGACCAAGTCTCTGAGACAAGAATTTAGTAGCTGGGCCACGTTTTCAAGAGGAAGACCAGAAACTCACAATAAAATGTGGAAACTGACCTTCAGCTCAACATTTGCAGCTTCTACAGGCTGGGTACCTGCAGGCTTTATTATGACTTTCAGTAGACCAAAAGTCTGGCTCTGCATGAAGGGTGCCTAAATGAATCCCTGAAGATCATGTGTATGGCAAGACAAAGGACCATGTGCCCTTTTTCTGGTTTACCTCCCTGGCTGCATATATGTGTCCCTATGTTCTTTGAGGGCTTTCTTTTCTGGAACATTTGCTCCAGGTATAGTCCTGCAGTTCTGCCCCAGAGAAGACCCTCATCATGGTCTATGAATTTTTCTAAGCTGATTAAACAGATATTACACAAATAATTTTTTTCTGGTGGAGTCATGTGAAGAGGTTTCCATGCCTTTCCTATACCTCTATGCAGTATCTGCTGGCTTAGTTTGGACAGATTAGTGGTACCTGGAGCTAATGCTGCACTCAGAGGGAGAAAAATCCACTGATGCTTTCAGCTGCACAGGAACAAGGAACTAGTGTCTGGAAGTGACACCCAATGCCCTCACAGCCACTGCTTCAGTGGCTGACCAGGGCCATGGACATCTGGGACATAGGAGGTAGGTCAGAGCGGTATTTGTTACAGGCATTCTGCCTTTCAAGCACCCAAATTTTCACACAGGTTAGAAAAGGTGAGCAAACACTTGCAAATGAATCCCCTACAGCCCCTAGTCTAGACAAAGCCAGTGAATGGGTGTTTAAGTTGGATTTGGAGGATTTGGCAAGCAGCCAGGCCACTTCCCTATTTGTAGCAAACTGTTAAAAATAGGAAAGGTTTAGAAGGCTCAGATCTGCTCTTCAAAAAAAATCCATATAATTGAGGAGTTTCTCTCACTGACATGTTTCTATTTCTGTTGTTGAAAGGAAAGAAAAACTAATAATGTTGGGGTTTAATAACAGAATATCCCTGACATACAGAAGGTCTTTAGATTTTGATTGGGAGATTACAAGGTAGGCTGCTATTACCTGTGTGTAGTAAATGGTGCACAGTGATATCGTAACTGAAGGGCTGAGGTGCAGGCCAGACGTGCCATAAATAAAAAAAAAAAATAAAAGAGAGAGAGAGATGTAATATCTTTCATTTCTCCTTCACCCTGCAGGGATTTAGGAACAGTAATAGCTAAATAAGTTTACAGCTGTCCACAGCTGAGGGGTTTTTGATCACCAATATGGCTGTATTTTACAGACATGATAAGTTTAGGACCAGGGTTTTTTAATGGTCAGAACTGGTCCAAATTTCAGCATTAGTATCTCAATAGAAGCTCACAATTACTATCTGAAACACCAACAACAATGAAAGTGGTAAAATACCCATTATAGAACTTGATCTGCTTTGCATCCTTATTATTGGTGGCAATCAAAGACAAACAAAAGTATTCATCTTAAAATGGAAGCTTAGCTATAAATAACAATTCCCTGTGAGATTTCTGAAACATATGCATTCAGTTTACTGAAAAAAACCCATATTTTTCTTTCTGTCACCAGAATAGAGACAATATAACTACACATGAACATACCACATTCTGACTCAAACATTTCCCTGGAGAATTTTCAATTAAGCTTTTATTTTACAATTTTTAGAGCCAGCAATGATACTTAAAGCACAGAAATAACACAGTTTAACTTGAAGTTATCAGGCTAAATCTCCACTCTTGATCAAAAAATCTTGAACTGTTTTGGAAAATGAGTGAATTCATGTGGTATTTATGGTGCAGGAATATGTAGAGAGTGTTTGGGTGTCATTTTTATAAGGACACTTCGTACAGTAACTGAAGCTGCTATAAATTGAATTATGGAATATGAAAGTCATTAAGGCTTATGGCAGAGTTTTTGACTGCTGAAATGAAGACAAAGAACTTGAGATAACAGGTATGTCAGCAGCACAGAGGCCAAGTATGATTAATTTTGTTGTAAAATTAAAATACAGTATTTTCTCCAAATATTTGAATTCCATTGTAGGTGAATATATACTGGTTTTCTTTTAATTAATACTGAAAAAGATACTTTGCCTCTTTGATGTTGGATAGACTATATTACACTATAAAGTTTTAGGGCTGTTATTTCTTTTACCACTAATACTTTTACAGTTTCACAGATGTTACACTGTTATGCTCCTTGGACTTGAAAATATGTTCCGTGCACTGATCCCACAGAATCTGTTTATGCATTTCACTCTCCTGAGTTTGTTCATTAGAACAGTAATTACTTGCAGGAGCAGAGCTTGCCTTTTCAGGTCCTAAAACATGCTACTCTTCTCTAATTAGGTTCTTTGAAGCCACCACATCCTGTAAATAATTCAAACATATCTGATTTATGCAAACACATTCAAATGACCTGTAAATGTAATTTCATACGGAACAGATATTGGGATTCCATTTCCTAGATTTCTGCCTCTTCTGATGTGCTGGGGATGCAACAGGGACTGCTGTTCTACTGGGATCTTTTGAGGTCAAGAGGTGTCCTGGTGTTCCAGGCTCTTCCGTGCCAGCCCTAGGCAGGGTCCAGCTTCAGCTTCAGCTTCAGCACCAAGACAACAACTTGATATTCACAGAATCACAAAATCACACAATAAGCTGAGTTGGAAGTAATCCACACTGATAATTTAGTCCAGCTCCTGGCCCTTCACAGGACCGTCCCCAGGAGTCACACCATGCCTGAGAGTGTTGTCCAAATAATTGAGCTCTGTCATGCTTGATGCTGTGACCACTTCCATGGGGAGCCCATTCCAGTGCCCTTCTGAGAGAAGAAACTTTTGCTAATGTCCAGCCTAAACTTCCTCTGACACAACTTCTGGCCATTCCCTCGGGTCCTGTCACTGATCACCAGAGAGAAGAGATCAGTGTCTCTCCACTTCCCCTCATGAAGCTGCAGACTTCTGAGGTCTGCCCTCAGTCTCCTCTCCAGGCTGAACAGAACAAGTGGCCTCAGCTGCTCCTCATACGCCTTCCCCTCAAGGCCCTTCACCATCCTAGTGGTCCTCTGGATGCTTTCTTAACAGTTTAGAGTCTGTTTTATATTGTGGCACCCAAGCCTTCCCCTGCAGTCAAGGTGAGGCTGCCCCAGTGCACAGCAGAGGGGATAATCCCCTCCCTTACCTGGCTGGTGATGCTGTGCCTGATGACCCCCAGGACACGGTTGGCCCTCCTGGCTTCCAGGGCACTGCTGACTCATGTTCAACTTGCTGCTGACCCTTTCCATGGCGCTGCTTTCTAGCCTCTCATTCCCCAGTCTGTATGTACCATACCAACAGGGTTGCCCCACCCCAGGTGCAAAATCTGGCATTTTCCTTGGTTGAACTTCCTATGGTTACTGATTTCCCATCTCAGTCATTTGCTGAAGTCTGTCTGCAGGGCGTCTCTGACTTCAGGAGAGTCAACAGCTCCTCCCAGATCTTATTATCTGCAAACCTGCTTAATATCCCTTCCAGTCCTGTGTCTAGTCCTTTATTAGCATGGATGCATTTGTCAATCAAGAAGCTTAGCCGATGTTTTGCAAAAGGCTTTGAGATCTGTGGTGCATAAGGAGAGGAACAAACTTTGGTTGCTTGAAGAAGTGGGGTCAAGGCAAGTGTCAGCTGAATGATAAATCTGATGACTGATATTGCATTTAGTTACCACAGGAAGAAATATTTACTTTTGAAATAAAATTGGAGACATATATAATATTGGTGAACACGCTGCCTCTGAAACACACCGCAATGGAAATTCTGACTTTCCCCCCCCCCGAACAAACGCACCAAAGGTAATAGTAAAATACAGCAAAAGTAGTAGCCAGACCAACCCAGCAGTATGCTGCCCACTGACCATGAAGGAACTTCAAAGCCGTAAATGTTTCTCACTTCTATGGCTCTTCTAATCTCTGATCTCTCTATTTAAAAAGTGATATTGAACCTTACAGTAGTGTTTGTTGCTGCTGTTGTGGGTTCTCTCTGTCCTACTGCACCTCCTCCCTCCCCCCACCCCCCTTTTTTCTTTTCTTTTCTTCAAGCCAATTCCTGCACCAGTATGAAGCAAGCAATCCCATTTCTCACATAGCCCTAAAACATTCACAAAAAAAAATTTGTTGTTAACATCAGCTTAGGCTACAGTTGAACACCCAAACATGAACAGCACTTGCTTGTCTTTCATGTTAATGGGATCATTAATGTGCTTCCAGCTATAAATTTTTAACAGTCTCAGTGGATCACTTCCACTGAAGTGGAAGTTCCTAGAGATCTACCTTAAAGATGTTGATTCAAATATGTCTTTTCTATTTGCTTCTTTAATGTTAAACAACAGCTCCTTGAGAAGGCAAGAAAGTCCAAACAGGGGTGATATTGTCTACATATTAAAAGTGAGTATAGAAAAGAATTTAAAAAAAAGTGAAGCAGAAGTTACAGAAAATATGTTATATTGTTCATAATGACTAGAGAAATGTGATAGCATAAGATACCTTATGAAAATATTTAAGAAAATTAGATGGAATACTTGCATTAAAATTACAACTTGATTTTTAATTCCATTGACACAGTTTCATTATTCAGACATTTCTAAGTCTTTACCTCAGAAATATTTTGTGGTCATGTCTTCTGAAAGCAAGCTGAAACCACAGTGAAACCATTGCAGGGCTGCTGATGATACCTTTTAACTCAACAGTAGGGATCTCAACAGTAGTAGATGTGTGAGCATGTTTGGATATGCTTTACATAATCAAAGTTTAAGGGAGTAGAATTGCACAAAACAACACTAGAGTTTTTCATTAGAAAGACAAACCTAACAAGACAAAAAATATTTAGTGCTTAGATTTTAGAAAAGAAATAAAATGTTCTTGGTACATCCTAAGATGACCCTTCTGATTTTTTTCTGTGACATCTTTTCAAGCTCTGGCCAAGTCACCATGTGACAATTTCTGTGAGCTTGAGGATAGACAAAAAAGTGCCCAGTAAGAGCTACTTACCACTCAAATGCACAAGAGCTCTGAAATGCATTTATTGAATTTTTTATAGCTCAAAGCCAATCTGCTTTGCTCACCTTCCCTAAGAAAATGGCAGTTGAAGCACACAGCTATATGGGAAATTCTTACTGCTTGACTCATCAACAAAATTACTGGACAGATGGGGTTTTGCAACCTTTCAATTATATCTTAAAACTCTTCTTTCACTCAGTCCAACCTGCATGCTTGTGCCCACATCTGTGACCTTGGGAATAGCTGGGGAATTTGCCACTGTGTGTGTGCTTTCACTTCTGCTGTGGTGGGGTCTGAGTGCTGCTGTGTGCATCAGCCACACTCACCACAAGGAGGGGATGAGAAAGATTTTACAAAGGGTTATGAAGTTATTGTGGGGTTGGATCCCCTAACCTTGAAGGTAAAACCTCTTCCTGCTCCGCTACTGGAAAGACACTGGTTGGCACAACTAGTAAAGTAATCTACAGAAAGGTTGCAGTAGAATTAAGCAGTCTAAACATAATATCTTGGAAACCCTGAATCTGTCTGTTTAAAATCAGCTGTGTTTAAGGAATTGGTGAAATACAAATTATTTTAAGATGAAGCTGAACTGTAACTGCAGTACACCAGTTTGCCATCTTCTCTTAAACAAATAAACCCCCAAGTACATAACTTTGTAAAACAGTGGGAATTTAGAGTCTGATAAATTATTAAAAACAGTTAAACAGATAATGAAAAGCAATACATGAATAATCTACATTTCAAAATCTAAAACACAGCCATTCTGTATTTCTTACAATTAATTTTGCAGTCATGCTCATCCTGTGACGAACTTAAGAGATCCACCATAACAGCAAACTTTCCAAGCACATATTCTACAAAAGGCCATCTCATTACACAGCCAATTAAATGATTTTTTTGTTCATGATGGAATCTAATGTGGTGATTTGTTTTCTTCCAATAGATACCTTCTGCTAAGAAGCCAATTTGGCACACCTTTATAATTGTGCTAGTTCCACTGGGAGCTACAAAGAAGTTTGTGAAGCTAATAATTCTTTAGTGCAAATGAACGAATAATAAAGACAAGACACATGACATTTTCCACAGTGAAAATTCAGAAACATTGTCTCATCCAAAGAAACCTTGGACATTAAAAACCCTAGGACTGTGTTACATTACCATCTTTATTGTATTACTTATGTTATAATATTTATTATATCAACATATATATTATGTTATCAGCTTTATTGTTGGTGCATCAATGAAGTCTTTTTGTTGAGGATTTTAAGACCAACAAATCAATTTTGCAAAGCCTTGATCTTTCCCAGGCAAGATACTAAAGATGCTGTAAAAGTTGTCACAGTGACAAAGTTCTGGACTCTGATTCTCAAGTAAACACATTAACCATCAGAGCCAATCTGGGCATAAAAGTCAGTATCTTATATAAATGCATCTTGCAATTGCAAAGAAAGACCTGAAGAGCCTTATAGCCTTTGCTTGTAATGAATGTAAATAAAAATTTGCTATGAGGCACTCACAGCAATATGCACCCCCCACAGTGTAGCCTGTTCATCAAAACTACAGTACGTATAAACCTGCAGATTAAAGCATGAGGCAAGGAGGGAACAGGAGGAAAGAGGCTACAGTTTTTTAAAAATTAAGCTGAAACTGAACCAGGCACATTTTCTGAGAAAAAATAAGGGTGTCTGTAGATCACAGTGGAGTTGACTTTGACATAGAAGCTTAGCCAGTGTCATTGCTGCAATAGAAGCAGCAGCAATGAAACACAAAACACTCATGTATTTTTTTTTNGCTTCCAGGCTTGTTTTTCATTTCTTAATTTGGGGGGAAAAACAGAAGAATGAGGACCATCAATATGGTCAGGGACAGACCTGATCTCCCAAAGCTAGTAGAGAGATTGATAGTCCTTGTTGCAGACCACATAATCCCAGAGGAAATGCTGAGAAAGCCTGACATGAAGAACTTATCATCCTTCTTGGCATGAGTGACTCTGCAGACGTGCCAGCAAACTACATTATGGATGATTTTCACGGTGCTATCAAAGTGGTGAGAAAAGATGAGTGTTGTTGGCAGTGATGGGGAGAGGGTGTGACCCCTGATGGTCCTTACCAGTTATATTTATGGGCATCCAGAACCTCACACTCTTCTCTCCAGGACTATTAGTATGTCAGGACAGACAAAAAAAAAATAAAAATATTAGTACAGAAATACTACTACTGAAAAAATAAATGCTAGTACTGTAAGTACTCCCTTTCATCTCTTCTCCTTAGCCCTGGGAACACAGCCCGAAAATGAGGAGGGTGAAGGAAGTCTCTTAAAGCTCTGGGGAAGAGCTGCTGCATACCTTGAAACTAAGGAGAGCTCCTAGGCTTGAGACACAGGTTCCATCACAAGTGATTCAGTGGCCCAGGCCTGAGGGTTTTATCCACACTGCAGTATTAATCAGAGAATCATGTTTCCTTTTCTTGGAGGCAAAAGTTTGGTTTATATCATTAGAAGATTAAAATTAGAAACTAAAAATGAGATGTATGCTCATATACATCCAAAGTTAGGAGTTTTCCTCAGGGTATTTAAATTGCCTCAAGCAGATCTCCTTTTATGGCCACAAGTGTGTGGAACTAGCATTTCCCTTACCTTGTGACTTTATAATCTTTCAAGTTAGTGCAAAATAGCAGTCAAGTACCACAAAGCCAGAAGTTTGTAACATTGCATTTTGGCTCAGTAACTGAGGTGCAGAAGAAAAGATGGTTTGTTACAGTATTTGAGCTGTTTTCCTTTGGACAATAAATGCTGGCTTGAAACATCATTATTATTCTTATTGTGGATAAAATTAGAATTTAAACTTGTAAAATATAGGGCAGAAGCTGATGATATAATAAAGTGAAGTTTTGAAGCTGATGAATAGTTTATACTGTGGATGCTCAAACAAGATAAAGAATGGAGTTAATGCTGAAAAAAATGAGCTGGATACATCTCATTAAGGGCTTACTGCTGTATTTGCACTTTTGTTTAATACTCAAATTCTGAAACACTGCAAATGAGCTGTAACTTTGCAGTCTTTAAAAAATAAATAAAGATTAGATAATTGCAGATGCTATGCAAATAGTCAAGCAGCAGCAGGCTACTGAGCAGCCATTAATAAGTGCTGGGAAGTTACACAGGTGATCATGAAAGACCTTTCCAGGAAGTAATTTCTGCCAGGAAGGCATTTAGTAATGCCACAGTGATGTGTAAATTCCTTCTGCTTCTTTCCTTGAATTTGTCATATCAGCTATTCAGAGGTGATCTGGAGTTATGCCTTGTTAGGTGGGGAAAGTTGATGTATCTGTAGGTGGAGAAATACATGTAGCATTGCAGTCATGTGCAGAAGAGACAGATAATATAATTGCACAATGCCTGAATTATTTCAAAGGAAAAGAAACAATTTTTTCTGTTATTTCTAGTTCTTCATTATGAAATAGCATGAGTATCTCCTGCATTCGCAAGCATACCCAGATCTTCTAAAAATGACTGATCCTTAATCAGATGAGACAGTTTCTCCTTTACACCCCAGATTACAAAAGCATTTTAAAATCTTTCTTTCACTATCCATTTATTTGTCTTCCCTACATGTTCTTATTGGTTGTTCGTTATGAAAAAGATTTATAGTTTAACACTCCATCTTATTTGTCCCCCTCCTTTTAATGAGTAACTATAAAATAAGCATCATTTTCCTAATGTGCATTTTGAGTGTCAGAAATAGGCAATTTAAATGTGGAGATTCAAAGTGCTATTAATGCTGCAATTTAGTGACAAAATATCTCTCAGTTTTCAGTGCCTCTTGCCACTCTTTCTTCATTTCAGTGATTTATTGTATTATTTCTCTGCCTGTAATAGTGCCCTAAGTAACCAGTTTATTTTTATGTTTCTCTGAACATAAATACCCTTTGGTAATGGTTGGCTCTACCTTTGTTTCACAGTCAGCCAAGAGGAATGCGACATAAGGCCCACATTGTGCCAGGCCCTTTGCGACACCTTTTTGAGATTGTCTCTCCATTCACTGACTGTGTATGACTCCTGAATACTAACTTGGAAAAGTCTCCAGTCTCACCAGAGAGCGCCAACCACTGTTTTCTCCCCCTGATGAAAAAGGCTAAAAGCTGTCACAATGACTAACATAAAAACCTAAGTAATGATAGAGATTAGAGGGTTTCTTGATGATTAGCTCAGCTTCATCTGTTCTGAAGCCTTTAGAGAGGATGAACTCTGTCTCAAGAAAGGCACTGTTGTTCAGTGAGTTTAGCAGCCTCTTTTCTCAAACATGCTAAAAACACAAGTAAGTTCTTAGCACTCAGTGTGTGGCAGGCACAGTTTCAGGGTGCTGGATTTTATGCCTGCCTGTATGAGGCACAATGTAAATTATTCAGCATACTGCTGCTATTTGAAGATATTGAAAGGTTTTTTCCATTTTAAATGTATGCTCAAAATCAAAAGACTGTAATACCACCGTCCCTGCATTAGATATACACTTGTGCTGAAAATGTTTTCAGACAGCTTCATATAAACAGGTCTTTTGTGGAAATATATTGTGGTTCTCTGAAAGCTGCAAAATGACAAATTGTGATTTTCAAAGTCCTTCCACAGTCTTCTCTTTTCTCCTCCCAAACCTCAAAGCCTATAAAACAAATGAGATGGGTATCCTCATCATATACAAACTGTGTATGATGCAGGGATGACTTTGTGTCAGTGTTGCCATTTCTGGCTGAGGAAATAAACATCAGAGTTGGGAGGTACCTGTCCTAGCCTTTGACGACAACTCTATTACAAAATTTCCTTGCTCTGTGCTCTAATCCAGTATTGCAAATTGGCTGACCTAAATGCATTCCAGTGGTGGTGTCTCCCAACAGCAAAATCAAGTAAACATCAACATTTGCCATTAGAAAAAAAAATCTCTTTTCCCAGATTTGGTCCTTAATTTGACTCTTGTGTCCCAGCAGATCACAAGCCCACTTTTGTTGAGATTTTTTCCTGTAGTTGAAATGTTGGCAGAAATGTAGAATTCCAGTTTGGGGGGATAAGTGCAGGGAAAGAATGGGCTCCTCCTCCGCCTGAGTGTTTAAAAAAGCCTGGAGGGTTATTCCAAGAAGAGGACAAAGATGTTCACTAATGATGTAAAATAAAAATAAAAGAAAAAAAGCCATGGCCTTATTGAGAAAATGAATGATATATTGTGATCAACACCTCATTTTGATGCCACAAGAGCAAATTTCCTTATAGCTTTTGGGAAGGATAATGTCCCACTGATGTAGCAGAGGACATGGTGGGCTTGTTTCATGGGTGGTGATGGAAGTTGTTGCTGAACTAAGTTCTCTAAAGAGAAAATCAATGCTGTTGCACCCAGAAAAAACATGTGCTACAATATTTGTAAAATCTACCCAGGCTTATCAATTTAATTTCTACTTAGGTGTATGTTTGTACAGTATTTAGCATTGGAACACACTTGTTTTTTAAATTCTCAAACTAAATTCCTTCCAGGAGTAGGAAGCCCCCCTGAACCATCCCCAAAGCCAAAATGCACTCTGAAGTTCAGGGAAGACTGGCTGGATAGGAAAATTATTAGTGTAACTTGAAAATTGTTAGTGTAGACTATGGATTGGGCAATGCCATGGAAGGAGCCTTATGTAAATCTCCCAAAACTTCAAGATCCTGTGCAAAATTTGGATCACCTGGCAGTTGAAATACACTTGTCCTTTGTCCACTTTTTGAATTCTAAAGGACCATATGTGTCTGAAATTCTGCCGTTATGACTCCAGTTTACAACCCCCTGCTCTTCAGTCTTACACTAGGTTTTACTGTGTGAAGACTAAGTTTGCATAGAGCCTGAAACAATAGCTTGGAAAACATGCATTCTCTACCTGCAATAAAATAAAAAAAATACTGAAAATTTCTAAGAGAAGTAACAAATGTCACTTAACTGAATGGGTTCACCTGAAAGAACAGATCAACCAGAAAATTGTTCTCTACATGCACCTGAGTGCTCTTTGATTGCCACAGTCAGTCACAGACCATCACATTAGTCTTTGAAAGAGGAAACTGCAGACTGACTGTGGAGACTTGAGGACATTAGGCCAGCAGGACTTGTACATACTCTG